>PVJA010006414.1:48734-73554 GCA_004027025.1 Myocastor coypus
TTTTTTTTTCTGTACCAGGGATTGAATTCAGGACCTTGTGCTTGCCAGGAAAGCACTCATTCCACCAAGCTATTGCTCCAGCCCCCTGAGTCTGTATTTTCATGGTGAGATCTGGCTTGAGTTGTATAGTCCTTAAGATCAAATATCACAACATATGTGACTTATAGCCATATATTTAATTAGAACTCATCTAAAAGATTAAATGAAAGTTTCCAGAAAAATAAACTACATTCCTTTATATAGTTATAATTGTATTACATATAAATTATATTTCATTATTTAAAATTCTGTAGTGCTAATCTATAATTTAAAATGCTTACCTATAGTTTAATTCTAAAAGACTTTATTTTATGGCCAGCCAAATAGCTTAGCAGATTAAAGCACCTGTAAGCAGGCTCAGGGGCTGGAGGTTCAATCCCCAGGGCTGTTGTGCTGCCCCCCCGCCCCGGGGCATGCTGAGATGGCAATTGAGACCGGGAAAAGTTGTATGCCTGTAATACCAGCTCTTGGGAGGCTGGAAACAGGCAGATCTAATAGTGAGACCCTGAACATCCTGTAGGACCTTCTCTAAAACACACACACACACACACACACACACATACAGAGTTTACTTTGGACGAGTGAAATAGCTCAGTGGACTAAAGGGCCTGCTTAGACAGATGCAGGGACTGGATTCAGTCCCTGCTATGCCATGCAGACCCCGCTCCTGGAACACATTGAGATGGCATCTGAGACTGGGAATGGTGGTGCATGCTGATAATCCCTGGGTATGGGAGACTGAGAACAGGAGTATCACTGTGAGTTCAATGTGTACAGTGAGACTCTGTAGTCCCTGTACTAAGATAACAAAGAATAGAAAGTTTATTTTGAGGTTAAATGATAATGAGCATATTATCCCTTATGTTATAAGAAACAATTCAATAAGTTTTTATCAATGTAGGTGTTATATGATATTTCATAAAACAGTTTGTGTAATTGAAGTGTTTTATCGTGCAGAGGAATTGGAAATCACCTACATTTTATCTTAAGTACTTTTCCCTGACTTAGATAAATCGTAATTGTTGACCCATGATATCTCTCCATTGGTTTATGACTGACATCTCCTGCGCTGCTCTGTCTGAAGGTTCTAAGACTCAAAGTTAAATGACTTCAAAAATTGTCACCATGGACTTTGAACGTAACCTCCAGGAGTCGTGCTAGGAGTTATTACCAATGCACATGTCTCCCCATACCTGAAGGATTTACCTCCTGAACCCAGTATTCATTCTACATTTTTTCTTAAAATGTAATTACCTTGCTTAATTATATATACACAATTTTTGAAGTCAGAAATAATTTGCTTTTAACTTTAGAGTGAAAGCATCATATTAATGGGCTCTATGGGTGTGCGTTTATTTCCCTGAACATTATATTAGTTATATGTTTAAAACTGAGTTTGGCAGATTTGTTTCGCTCGTGACAGCTACGTCCCTTCCAACTCATTGCAAACAGGCAAAATAATCCCTTAGAAAATTAGTTTGATTATTCTGCTTTTCTGCATAAGATACCTCAGTGGGTCCTCCATGGGGATAATAAAATCCTAACTCTTTTGTGCAGCCTCTGTTTCAGGCTGATTGAATTTTCTGTCACTCTTGTCTTCTGCCTTTACGTGCTTTTCAAATGGGTCCACAGTGATTTGGCCTCAGTATATATGAGATATTGTTCCTTGAACACCTATTCTATTAATCTTGATGCAACAAGCTGTTTCTATGTGGTAACAACTTCCGCACATTGAGGATGTGTCTGCTCAAGTGCCTCCCTCATCATCTTCAGAAATTAATTTCTTCTTTCTTTACCTTGCTCGTCTCTCTTTATTGTCAGCAGGGGCACTGCCACTCTCATGTAGACATCATGCATGTACTTGTTTGTCATCTGTCATTCTTCCTAGCTGAAGTCAAGGTTGTTCTGTCCTGCTCGACCTTGGATCCCCCTCATGTAACAACTCTATGAAACGCAGTGTGCCGTACTCCAAACAAATACTGAATGTGCAAACCATTTTATGTCTCATCTAAAGCCTCACAGAAATGCCCATGAAACTTTCCCTATAACTTATGCTTCACTTCTTAAAGAGTTTCAGCAGCATCCTTAATTTTTGCCAAAAGACTCAATTATTTAATGTGCTTTTCCTGTGGGTTTCTGTACCTAAATTCTATGTAAAAATATTCTACGGAGAAGGAATTTACAAAATCGATCTCAGATATATTCCTTTCAATAACTCTTCTGGGGTTGTACTATGTTTATGTTTTATGGGAGATGATATTAGACCTCAGAAGGGTTACAAAGTCACGGAGATCTTTACTTTCATGACTCAACTGCAAGCCTTTTCTGCTTCACTCTAAAGGGCATGATCTTTCCGGTTGCCAGGAAGGTTTAAGGCCTCATCCTACTGAAGGAAACTGCATGGAATATAAGATGTGATGACAGAGACTGCTGGGTAACTTATGTTAAAAAGAAGGATCTAATTATTATTTCCAGGGGATTCGTTGAAGACCTATATTTTAATTATCTTTTTGAGTAGAGGAACAAAGGACACACAAATGGGAATACAGTCTCAGAAGCTGTGATGTACATTGACATACACTGTCTACTATAGCCTGGAAAAGAGTAGATTTGGTAGTGAGTCCATTGACCCTGTTCCTGAAACTGTAGCCCTATCAGGTGTATCAGGTGGATCAGCCTTTACTCCACACTGAGAATATTTCTCCGTTGGTGACTGAGGTTAGATCACCATCACCCTTCTGCTCGAGATGTCTCTCCAAGAATGCTGCTGCCATTTATCACAAAGGTAGGGGAAGAAGAAAGTGATATTTGAGAACAAGAGACTCTGCCTTCTATTACAGAAGGTATGACCAGTTTTGCCTTAAGTAATAAATATGGGAGACTTGGTCAGTGAAAAGAGCAGCAAAAATCATAAATACTCATTAAACAAAATTAAAATCCCTTAATGTGAAACTTGTGTACGAAATTAAACTGTAGGCAACAGATAAAAGCCAATGACACTGCTGTGCATTATTATAAAAGTACTTATCTGCAGGAAATAAAATCTGGAAAATAAATTTGAGGAAGTGCAATTAAGACTAACTTTAAACAAATAGATTTTTATATCCTCCTTCTAATTAAAAACAAATAAAAATAAGCAGCAGTTGAGATTACTTGGCTTCGTCCTCTTAAATGTTTATATTTTGCATTCAATTACACCTGACATATTTACCTGGTGGGGGAAGCGGACCAAGTGAGGAGAGCTGGTTCAGTTCCACAGTGTCAGGGAAGAGCTCTGATACTCGGGACACCGCACACTAATTAGTAAACCTTGCATCTCACACAAGACCGTATGATGAGCAAAGGGGCAATTAATATTAGACTCTGAAACTTTATTTTCAAATATAAATGTTTTTAACTCCCAGTAAGAGCTTTCAAGTAATGAAGCCCAAATAATTTGTTCTATCTTTTCTGGTTTCCTAAATATTATTTCTATCTCTCAGATGTGTGCTCTTTCTTCTCTATCTTTGTTTAAAGAGAGAAAAAAAATAGTAGAAAATAATTATTAGAAATGACACACAGCTGGCATATGCCTATAATTCCTGCACTTGGGAGGCTGAGGCAGGAGGATCAGTGTGAGTTCAAGACCATCCTGCTCTACAGAAGTGAGCTCAAGGTCAGCCTGAACTGCATAGTGAGACCCTGTCTTTAAAATGACCACCAAAACAGAAAGAAAAAAGGAAAAAATACAGAATTTCACTAAATCACAAGATAGAAAACCAATGACTGCTTTATCGTTGAATTCAAATTAATTGTGGCCAGCTCAGCCTGCCCTCAAGGCGGGGCTGGCACAGCATGGTGCTGGGGATCAAACCGCAGTCCCTACACTTGCCTGAGCTTGACTAGGTAGGCGTTTCAGACTGCTGAGCTACCTCGTCACCCTTGTGTCTTAACTGTTTATTAATTTGGTAAAGGATCTTGCTGCACAGCTACACAGCCTTGTAGTGATCCTCCTATCTTAGCCACCACAGCACTGGGATCACAACTGTGAACCACCATGCCCAGCTTTGATGGCTAGCATGGCAGGCTGCAAGGTTCTGGGGCTGGCATGACATGCAGTACTGGGGATCCAATTCTTGGTTCCTTGAATGTGCCAGGAAGGCACTTATGCAGCTAATCTGTCTCCCTAGCCCCCTTGAATGTTTTTTGCTTTTTCTTGCATACATTTAGTACAGGCCCTTCCTACAAAAATCGTACTCATAGTCATCTTCCTTTTGTCAGCATCCCCGCAAGCATTAGGATTGCAGTGCAGTGCAGGCCACCACACTCATTCTCAGTTCCGTCCCAGCACTCTTCCATGGCCAGGCCACACAGCACACTGGGGATTGAACTCTGGTCCCAGGGTCTGCCTAACAATGCACTTTAATCTGCTGGCTGCTCCTCTCTTGAAATTTTAAATATGGTATATCATAATAAATTTGCAGAATACACATCCTATTTCTACTCTAATATCATCTTTCAGTAAAATGTAAATGATTTGGTCTTTTCTCTGTCACCCAAGATTAAGCACAATGGATTAGATAGACTCACAGATGAATGAGTAGAACATTCAGGGATGGGGAAACAGTGGGGACACCAATAAGCAGGGGTAAGAGGGAAAGAATCAAAGGAGGTAAGTCCTCACTCTCAAGTATGCATGGTGGTGTGATTTTCAGCCTTGCCAGGGAACTGACATGGAACAATGGTAGGTAGGGAGGGAGGGAGAGAGGGACATAGGAAGGGAGGGAGGAAGGGAGGGAGGGAGGGAGGAAGGGAGGGAGGGAGGGAGGGAGGTAGATGGATAAATGACAGATGGATGACAGATAGATAGATTGTGAGTAGATGTATAGATGGACAGATGACAGGTAGATCAAAAATAGACAGACAGACTGTTGATAGATGGTCATTGTTGTGCCAAAGAGCTTGATCTCAGAGCCTGGCGAGCATGACTGTGGAGTCTACATCAGAGTAATATGAACATTTTAATCTGCCCGACACGGTGTTTCCCAAACTTTGGTGCACCTTGGAATTCCCGGGGAATGTCTCAAAATTCTTGGTACCTGTCTTCTACTCACAGGTATTCTGATATCACTAACTGATATCTTATTAGGGAGACATCATCATCATTGGGGTTGTCTGAAGCTCTCAAATAGTTTTAACGGGTGTACAGGGACAGATAATTAGCGTTCACGCTAGACAGAGATGGGCATGGGAATTTAGGACCCATTAATGGAGACACTACAATCCGAGGTGAGATTGGATATCCTTCATGATGCTGTTTGATGTATCAGTAGCTGACATGAGTGAAAAATAACACTGGCAGAGCCTATGACAGTCTCTATTTCTAGGAAAGCCAGAAGCCTCCTCTTGTCACCTATTGGATGGGGTGATGAAACAGTGATTCCTTCCATTAGAAATCCTCAAGGAAAGTAGGACCGACAGAGGTGTTCCAAGTCCTCTGGGAGAGCTGAAAATTTTGTCTTACATATCCAAACAGAAGACATTTTTGGAGAGAGCATTATTAGAAATGCTTACTCTGCTATATTTTGGAAAATTCCACAGGACTTTTGCAAGAGAAGTCCTCTTCCAGGGTTTACAAAGATGGAGCACCAATAACATCCTAGATTGAAGTAAAATAAGTCAATTTTATTTTGAATCTTATATAGTGCTAGATCTCAATCTAACATTATATATCATTATCTTTTTTCTGTATTTTAGGACAGGGTCTATAGGGTCTTATTACATAGATCGGACTCATAGTGATCCTCTTGTTTTCAGCCTCCCAAGTGCTGGGATTACAGGCTCGCACCACCAAACCCAGTCTTAATCGTCCTCGAACCCTGCCCCGAGAGCGGGGCCAGCACCACGTGCAGTGGGTCGTGAACACCAGTTGCTGGGTGCTACCTCAGCAGGCAGTTTAGTCCAGTGATTTATCAGCCTGGCCCTTGTATTATTGTCAGTAGCCGTTTGTATTTTTTTTTCTATTAATAGCACCAGAGACGAGCTGAATAGTTATTCAGCTCACCAAGTAATTTTCCAGTATTAAACTAAGGTGATAAGTTGAGTAATGTCTTGGCCTTCCTTCTACTCATACATTGGAAATGAGTCTGTGACATGACTCTGCTCTAAGGAAGAGATCACTGGTCACTGGTGTAACTCTATCTGTGCTCCTGCGG
Organism: Myocastor coypus; assembly: GCA_004027025.1. Lineage (NCBI taxonomy): Eukaryota > Metazoa > Chordata > Mammalia > Rodentia > Myocastoridae > Myocastor > Myocastor coypus. The sequence goes on from PVJA010006414.1 coordinate 54,968, forward strand.
AAAACTGGGCGGTACTGGAGATCTTGCAAAGGACTGGAAAGGCTCTTTCCAGAAGGACTTCGAGGTAGCCCTCAGGCCTCAGGAGGGATTGTGTCACTTTACGTGTGAAGGCAAATTAACTCAGGGTTCCTGAAATTGGCACTGAATGGGCACATTAGCCAGATTTATGACAGCAAACCATTCAGCAGCTGCTAATGGGGGGAGTCAGCATTTTCAGGGTGTTGGGCACAGCCGTGACGCAAGAACTACGGTAATAGGATGGAATGCACTCTTGTTTCTTTCCAAGTTTAAAAATAGGCTCGAGTAGGCTGTTAAATGGAAAAACATTGAGGCTAAGTTCCCCATCAATAAACTCAGAAGTTCTATGATGGTGTGAAATTTTAGTCTTTAAGGATTTTATTGTAATTCACTCAGTACATTTAACATCTGACAAAGTTCTATTTTACCAAGCTAATTTATAAGTGCTAAATAATTTCATTTTGATTCGTTGGTCTTTACAGTTCGTGCTTCCTGTGGGTGATTTGTGCACAACAGAGTCTGATTGTGGAAGTTTAGGCAATCATGACAGCAAACTGAACCAGCAGTACTGTTCCTCTGTTTTATATTCAGAGAAATACTACTCTGGGTGAGCTTCTCTGAGAAGCACCTATTTTCTTTAAACTTGAAGTATGACAACAATTCTACCCCTTGAACTGATTAGGACCATGAAAGTTTGCCAACTGGTACATTTCAGCAAACCATAAAGCAAATTCTGTACTTTTATTGAGGTACCAAACCAAGTTGCTGCTTTATCTTTTACTCCATAAATTCCTTTCATCACAAATCAGACTTCAAATTGGACCAACTCATGGACATTTGTTTCATCTTTTAGTTTTCTCCCTGCCTAATGAATTTCTACTTTTCTATCACTCTTTCCCTCCATGATAACTAGAAATACTGAGAGTCGAAGGTTTTATCTATCCAGCTTATGTTTGCAAGTATTTTTGCTCTAAGAATTTCTTGAATGTCTTTATTTTATTTTTTTATAATTTTTATTTTACTTTATTTATTTATTTATTTTTTCTTGTTTCAGAATCCGTGTTTGCTTATTCACTCATTTTCATGGCCGGCTCAGCCCTCCCCTAGGGCAGGGCTGGCACAGCATGTGGTGCCGGGGATCGAACCGCAGTCCCTGAAGCCTCCCAAGCTTTGCCAAGCAGGTGCTTTAGACCACTGAGCCATCCAGCCAGGCCCCTCTTTTTTTTATTTTAAAGAGAATTTAAAAATAGAATAAAAATAGTGGTGAGTCTCCTTGATCATGCTGGTAGAACTCATTCCTTGGCTATGCAAAGACATAAGATGAATAATGTATTTCTCCCTCTACAACCTCAAGATCTGGGTCTACTTTGCTAACAGAGGCAAAGAACGCCTCACAAAAGTGGACTCATACTTTACCCAGCATCAGTCTTCTGTAACTATTCTTTAGAATGGGATAGATACCTAATTCAAATACAAGAAGGATCATGGGATGAGCCACAGTTCTTAGCCTACATTCTATCATGACTCATGATGAAATTTAAATACACAGTAACTTAAGGTGATGTTGAGATCTACAGCCTATGGCCACTGCAAGGATGATCTCCATTCTCATGTTTTACACAACAGATACCAGGTGGGACATGGCCAATGCTGCACAATGCAGCGTAGTTTGGTGCCATCCTTTTGGCTTCTCCATAGACAGATGACAGACACTTCACCTACACACCCTATCAGTGCTTTGTATATTGAAGCTATTGCTGTCCCAGGCCCATGGGTTCTGAATAGGTTTGGAACTCAGAAAAAAAAAAAACAAAAAAAAAGAAAAAACTCTGTGAGAAAGGTGGAGAAAAAGGAGCAGAGCTGTCACAGTTGCTAGGAATGCTTAATGGGCTGGGATTTTGTGGTGTTGGAATTTTCAGCTGGCTCTGAAAGAAAGCATAACCTTCCTTCTCTGCATGTCTAGAGGTGGAACCAAAGAGGAAGAAACACAGGAAACGAGTCAGCAAATGCACCTTAATATAAAATGAAGTCCTTTATTACACCTTTGGTAAATTGCAACTTTAAATTTCTGAAAATATTGTACATTGGAAACCAAAATGAATCCCTTTCATACCTGCCAACATGAAAAACAGTAAGAAATCTCTGTAGATGTTAGAACTTATAATTTTATATGCCTAGCTCCTTTATATTGAAAGTATTTTTCTATGAATTATTTCCCCATGTCCTTTCTCTTGTTAAAAATAGAATCCAGGAGAAACATAAACAGAATTATGCAGATTGCGAAAAACATCAGAGATCGTTTTCACAAACAGCTTTTCAAAAACAGGTGTTGGGATTAAATCCAGAGGTTTGGCTTAAATGCCCACAGTGAGACTGAACTAGATTGTAAACTAATCTGTCCATGTATAGTTGTTAATTGCTTTTGCTTGCTAGTTTGGGCTTATTTGCAAATAATCTTTAATGTTTGCATCCTCATAAATGCTTGGTCTTCTGATAGATCTTGTTCATGGGTATCTGTGGCACAAAGACAAGTATTTTCTATGGGAAATAATTATAACTGTATATTTAGCTGCATTTGAGCTTTGATTTCTTATCTCAGGTATAATAACAAAAGCAAGTCCTCTGGCTGCTCACTGCCTCTTTCAAGTGGGAGCTGCCGCAGAAGCCAGCAGGACCTCACACTAACCCTCTCTGCTTCATGGCCTGAAGACTTTCTTCGCATGGAACATGTAATCTTACACAAGTGAAGATTTCCTTTATCTAGAACTTGCTGTGTCAAACAAGTATAATACTACTAGTTGTAGTTTCCAAATGAAGTCTTACTCTTCTCAATAAGTTGATCTGGATTGTCAATTCTCTTCAGAGACAGAGATGTCCAGAGTTACAAATTCTATCGTTCCAACTTTCTAGTCTTTTTGGGAACAAATAGTTCAGATTCACTGACATGCCTGAGATAAATGTAACCCTCCCTGTCCCTCATCTTGTCTTTTCTTTCTCTGGCTGCAAGAATAACACATAACCATACTCATTCAACCTTCTCATATAATTAATTTTCTCTAAGTCAGTGTAGTGTAATTTTAACATTAATGTGCGTATGCCTAAGTGTAAGCACCATATTTTACTGTTTGGTTCCCTTCACTTCCAATGGTACCTGACAAGGAAGTGTCAGTGACAGTGACTTTATTTTTTTTTTTATTTTTTATTTTTTTTTGAGACAGGGTCTCGTTATGCAGTTCAGGCTGGCCTTGAACTCACTTTTGTAGCCCAGGCTGGTCTCGAACTCACACCGATCCTCCTGCCTCAGCCTCCTGAGTGCTGGGATTACAGGCATGCGCCACCACGCCCGGCTGATAGTGACTTTATAGAGGTCACTTAGTACAGCTGTTTAGAACACATACTCAAAATTGATGGGTCATGTGTATGCATGGGAAACTCTTACAATTCTACTAGATACTAAGTTGTCAGGGCGCTTCATATTTTCTGACTTGCATTATTATTAACAATAAATACAGATGCTCATTTCTTTTCTTCGATTCCACAGCATATAAATCTTTAAAACATATTTCCTTTTTAAACTGTACCTTCTTGATTACTACATAAGATAAGCATCTTTTCTCAAGTTAATTGGATCATAATTCATTTCATATTTCTTTTTAGTATTGTCTTTTCAGTGATCTTCAGGACTGGTTTATTTATATGAATTTTAATTACTTGTCTCTTTTCTAAACTTCACAGAAGTTAGAGAAGTCTTTCTCTTAACTTTTTGAAGTTTTCTTATTTTCAAGTAATTGTAGATTCACATATAAGTTTTAGGAGATAATACAGAATGACCCTGAGTACACTTTACATAGCGTTTTTTTTAATGAGAATAATCTGCCAAACAATAATAGAATATTATAGAGCTGGTTAGATAGCTCAGCAGGCTACGCACTTGTTTTGGCAAGCACAGGGGCCAGGGTTTGATCCTGTGTACTGCATGTCACACTGGTCCTAAACTTGGGCTTAGTAGTACCCACCTGTAATCCTAGGGCTGGGGAGGCTGAAAACAGGAGGATCATTAGGCGTCCAAGAGTCCAAGCTGTGTAGTGAGACCCTGTACCAAATACATAGATGAAAATCACCCCAGATACCTAACGCTGCCCTTTAATGGGCTCTTCTTTCTCTTGTTGTTCCTTGGTAACTCTTAGCAATCACTAATGCAGTCTTCTTCTCTACAATTTTGTAATTTTAAGAATCTTAGGTAAATGGAATCATGCAGTTGATAACTTAAAAACTGGCTTCTTTTCACTCAGTATAATTTCCCTTTGATTCGTTTACATTTTTGTGTATTTCAACAATCTGCTTATTTCTGTATATAAGCAACAATTACGGCATGAATGTACCACAGTTTTTATACCTATTCATATTCTAAAGGACACCTAAGTTCTTTAGACTTCTTGGCTGTTACAAATCTCCTCTTCAACTTGTATACAGATATTTGTGTAAACATAAATTTTCACTTTCGTTTACTCTGATACCTCTGATACTTTCAGATTTTTTTTTTTTAACCTGGAAATGGTTGAATTTCTCTAACTAAATATTGAGTAAAATTTGCAGTGGAATTTTATGGGCTCATGATTTCTTTCCTGGAAAGTTTTATCATTATAACTCAATTTCTTTAATGGCTATAAAACCACACAAATGATCCGTCGCAGCTTAACTAGCTTCATATTCTCAAGCTGCTTTCCCATTGGCTTTCAGTTATTGTTAAAATTTTACCTAGATCATGCGATCCAATAAATGCTTTCAGTAGCACCTCTCCTTGGTAAGAAAGTAAGAAAGTTCCTTTTTTTTTTTTTTTTTTTTTTCTCATGGCAGGTAGTCTTTCTCTTAGATTTAGGATTAATTGATATGTGACCTCAGTTTTGGATGAAAAAACAACATTGCTGTTTTTTTTTTTTTTTTTTTTTTCTCATCTGAAGAGCTAAGAAATCAAAAACAATGGGCGGAGTGGTAGCTATGACTGGAAATGACTTGTCTATATTTAGATTTATACACTCTAGAACAGTAATTTCCAAATTTAATGTGCATCAGGGTCCATTCAAGAGTTTCAAAATATAGAAGTCAAAAAAGTTGTCCTTCAGTGGGTGTTGACAAGGCTAATCAGATTTGCTGGTGCTAATTTTGAAGGTCAGTTAAGAAGCAATGATGTATATCTGCATCATATTTAGACGTCTACATCAGGAGTCTCAGAGTTATGCCAGGTATATTGTGTCCTCTTGGCACTATTACTTTCTTTTCCTGGTGCCTTGTTCTAATTTTCATTTCTTCTGATTTCATCATTGTGGGTGGAGTGATATGCCCTTAGATAGCATGAAGCTTCCATGTGATATGAACATACAGCAAAGTTTGGGAATCACTGCTCTAAGTAGCGACCATTTAAATTACATCTCTGCATCACAGAGGCTTTGTTAATAAGACATCTTGGTCTCAGCCGGTGAGCAGTTTAGAAACTTACCCAGGCTTCTTGATTTTCAGTTTTATAATGAGTTAAATCTATTCCATGGGTAAAATTGTCGTGTTCACTCAGTAATAAAAAGGGTTCTCTTCATGGAGTCAAAGGCTTCATCCTTAAAAGAAATACATATTTAATGGTGGTGTTTAATGAACTCAGCCTTTTGTACAGAACTATTGCACTTTGTTTTAATTGGAATTTTAGTTGATCTTTCTTCTTTTTGACACAAATCTAAAAGTCTCCGGGGACAATTACAACATTGTCATCATAGCCCCAGGATCTTACGCTAATTTCCTTCACTTACTGATAAGGACATTCAAATCTTCCAGTAATTCTCTGCAAGCAGGAAGGTTAAAATGCAAAGTCAGATAGTTTTAGAAAGTGTGTGTGTGTGTGTGTGTGTGTGTGTGTGTGTGTGTGTGTGTGTGTTTGCATAAGCATGGGATAGTAATAGGTTTCCTGAGAAATCTGTAATAGTAAAGATATTTCCTGAGAAATCTGTAATATTGTAAGTTATTACAAAAAGTTCTACGAAATTCTTATCCATGTAGATCCTTTCACATTCTTACTTCAGTACAACAACATTTTTATGAAGGAGGGATTGGTGCATGGAGACTTTACAGTAAAACGCAGAACCATTGAGTTTAATTAGTAGGAAGCAATCCATAGGCTGCACCTCCTTTGTCTGGAGTTTCCATCTCATAGATCACTTCCCAGCCATAGCCAACTGTTCACTGTGACTTCCAGAGATGTTAGTTCTCTTTGCAAAACTTCGTATGCTTCGGAGTTTGGGAATCATTGTTGTTACAGATAAAGGCAAGTAGGCTCTCTCTCTCTTGCTCTCTCTCTCTCTCTCTCTCTCTCTCTCCCTCTCTCTCCCCATTTTGTTCTGCTCTTCTCCCTTTGCCATATTTTTTTTTTAGAGGAGGAAAGGTCTGTTTAACTCACAGTGTACAGAAGTTTCAGTCCATAATCGGCTGGCTCCAAAAAGGATGCCTTGGCAGAGGGACAGGCAGAGAGAAACAGTTCTTGGCAACAGACGCCAGCAAAAACAGAAACGGAAGGCTTAATTCTTGATTAAAATACAATAATGAAACCCTAATAATTCGCATAAACATTATCTGATATCTTAGGGAAAAAGGCTAATGCCTGGCCTGAAACTTAAAAAAAATCAAGAGACACAATATGTGTCATTAAAATAGATAAAGAAACATAGATTCATTATAATCTAGCTTTTGGTGAGAAACCGCCACAGAATTTTCTATTTCTTAAATTAACACAGGTGTGAATAACCAGAAAATATAACCACCATTTAAAAATAACAACCATTTAAAAATGAAAAGAAATAAAGACTCACAGAATAATGTAAGTTTACCACCTTGGAATAATTAGTAAGTATAATGAAAATGGCTTTGGAAACCAGAAAGTCTACTGTGTTCACAAACAAAGACAGGTATTCACTACAGAGAAAATACGAGAGAGGGTAAAACAAAGTGTCTAATTTAGTGGTTTCATGTTTATTCCATGCATCATTATATTTAGCAGAATGGAGCAATCCGAAAGTAGAAAACGTTGATTGAAGATAAAATGCATAATCATTGAATGAAAAGCTTAATAGAGGGGGTATACAGAAGATTGATATTTAAATGAAAATCAAAACAAAAATTACACTATTAGTTTGATCAAATATTTCAGAATTTAGAGAAAGAATATGTAATGATGAGGATGAAATAAGAAATTTTATGTGGCACACATATTATCAGCTTTGAAGTAGGCAGCTAAATTCCACCTGCAATATAAAGCAAAGTCTGCTTCAGTCAACTCTGCAGAGCTCTGGATGGCAGAAAAGTAGCTGTGAGAATACAGATCCAAAGGAAAGCTAATGAGAAAATGGTTGAACTGTTCCTGACCTTTCTTCTCTATCACTGCTCGACTCTCTCTTTGAATCGTGGTGGTCTTGGAAGAATGTACCCTATATTCCCAGTGTGGAAAACTCTTATCCCCCATTCCTGAGGTATCACAATAAATTTCTTTTCTTTTCTTTTCTTTCTTTCTTTTTCTTTCTTTTTTTTCTTTCTTTCTCTCTTTCTTTCTTTCTTTTTACTTTTTTTCTGAAGCGATATGTTTAACACTGAGACTGCCTATGTCTCTGGAGTATTTGCTGGTATTTCCCTACATCTTTCCTTGGTCTAGAAAAAAAATAGCTAACACATGACACTGTTTACTGCTTACTGACTTTTCTTCAGGCAGTCTGTGCTCTCTTAGGGTAAAATTTCTTAGTATTCAGGTCCCCAAATGACCAAAAGGCAGGCACAAGGAAGTCCATTTTGTTAGAATAGCTTTGCTTTGCTCTTGCTTTCCTTATTCAGATTGTTAATGAGGCCGAGTCTCCTAAGTATTCCAATGGCTCAAGTCCTGTTCTCAATTTCATCGCCCCTTGCGGAGCTGGTAGAACAGCTGCCTGCCTTCACAGCCTGTGCTCCTAGGAGCAGTATAGCAGTGTATGTTGTGTAGTAATACTCGACCTTTTAGTATTGGCTTTGTTTAGATCTTTCTGAATTCTTTTCACTTGCCTTTCAATTTTATCTGGACAAGTGAAATAAGGTTCATGTGTATTTCTGTATTTTAGCAAGAGTTAATCTATCAGGTTGCAAACACACACATAGAAGTTGTATTCACTGTGACTTTTTGAAAACAGTTGTTCAATAATTACAGGAACATTGCAAATCAATAACTTTTTCCTAGCATCTGCTTATTTTTATGTCACATTTTTTAACATTTCTGAAATATATCCCAAAGAATACGTGAAACACAGAGATTCATTTAAGAATTCACTGAAATGCACATCTCTGTACGTATCACTTAGAAAAACAAAAGTACTCCCCTTCTACTCCCATAAAACTTCTAATAATTTTACCAGTTACAGCCTCCTTGCAGGACCTGCCTCCACCAAACAGCCGCTCTACTAACCCCAGGTCAGTAATTCCCTGCGTGTTCTGTAAGGTTTTACCACATGTGTGTGAAGCACAGCGCAGTGGTATAAGTGCCTGACTGGCATGCTCAAGGTACCAAGTTTGATCCCTGGTCCCGGAAAAAGCAAAAAGCAAACAAGCAAAACCAAAAACCAAAGAACAATGAGTTGGTGTTTATTTTTCCTGAATTTTAATTCATTAGCCACACTTACTCTTCAGTTTTTGTTTTTGTTTGCTATAATTGAAATGCTTCCTCTAATGTAACTTGGTAACTGTGATTTTTTATACAAAGTGTCATATAATCAATCTTTTATAAATGGGCAATTGGAATATATATATATATATATATATATATTCATATATATATATATATTTCATATATATAAAAGTTTGTGTGCTCAATTATAAAATAATGCCCTATCCATATGAAACTTCACCAAAGCACCAAACATTATCACTAAATTTCATTCTCATCAGAATTACGTGGTAGCTCCTGCATTGACAACGCTCCCCACCAATGTTTAATTTTATTGGCCATTTTATTTTCTGTTAATTCAGTGTGTGTGAAATATTATTTTGGGCTTAATTTGCATTTCCTAAATTATTTGATGAGGTAGAAGGTTTTGATTTTTTCCCATTCCTAGCTTTTCCCCTGCAGCTGAACGCTGCTGTGCCACAGCGCTGTCTTCTCAGAAGTGTGTGTGGAAAACTTAATTCCCAATACAAACTTGCTGGGAGGCAAAGTCTAGTGGCACGTGCCAGGCTATGAAGCCTCCACCTTCACGAATGGAAGGAGCAGCATGTGTTCCTCCTGCTTTCGTTTTGTCTACCATGGGAGGACACACATGGTGAGTAGCATCTTGCTGAATGTTAGCATCCTGATACTGGACTTCTCAGCTTCCGTACTTTGAGGAATAATTTTTTTTTTTCTGTTTTCATAAATTATCTAGTCTGTGACTTGCTATTATAACAACATTGGAAGGACTAATATAAAGTCTCACATTCTTCCCTGCCTTGGTTCATTGGGCAGTTTTGTGCTCATTTCATGGCTGAATTTTCTTGTACACCAGATATTAAATCTTGCTAGTTTTATACAATACAAATATCTTTTCTCAGGATGTCACTTGTCTTCTCATTTGCTTTATTTATTTTTTTAAGTTAAAAAATGCATAATTAGTTAAAATTATTTTTTAAAATACAGATTTATTTATTTATTTATAAATCCATATTCAGTCTATATTATCATACATGTAGATTAACAACTGGCTAACAGGCCAAACACATGTAAGACAGTTACACTAAATGAAGGTACATTTTTAGATATGTTTTCTTTTTTATTTAAATTTAGCAATGGTTATATTACATATTTTCATCATCAGATCAGTTTAGATAAATAGATATAGGTATATAACATTGATCAAACAATTAAACATTAACACTTTCAATAAACATTACTTTTTCCCCCCTTTCCTTTTTTAACAGTTGACACACTGCATATTGTCCTCAGAATAGTTCTACAGAGCACAGTGTGTGCGCATTGCCCTCCTTCCTAAAAATATGGAACGCTTCACGAATTTGCGTGGCATCCTTGCACAGAGGCCACGCTAATCTTCTCTGTATCATTCCAATTTTAGTATATGTGATGCTGAAGCGAGCACCTCATTTGCTTTATGATCTCTTCTGATAAGCAAAATCTCTTAATTTTTATATAGGGAAATTATTTTCCATTTTAGCTTGCCTTTTCAGATATAGTAACTTCACGATTTACTCTTAGGTTAAAACTACAATGCACTAGTGAGGTTGTAGGCGTTTCTTTTCATGACAGTTTGTGAATTCCTTTTTTGAGGAATTTCTGTATAAAAAAATTGAATTTGATTATTTTTATGAGCATATGACTTCCAGATGCTGCACCAACTTCTTTGTTCTCTTTCTTCCATAGGTTCCTGTCCTCTAAGTAAGATAATATTATATTACTTGTTCAGTAAAACATGGTTGCACGCATGGTGAGCATTCAGTCTGTCACTCTGACTCCCTAGAGTGTTTCTGAGCCTGTAAATTTTGGGCTTCATCTTCAGATAGAGATTTACACTGGATATCATGTAATGAACTAAATCCAAACCTTACTTCTCAGTTTCACATTAGAGCTTTCTTATGGACAAAATTTATTTATGGTTCTGCTACTCACACAGTTACTAGAAAAAAGACACAAGTGACATTCTTTGTACTCCCTTTTCCGTAGTGTATTTTTCCTGACTAAGCGCTTCTGAGACTTTTTAACTATTATTTATTTATCTTGTAACTATTATTTATTTATTTATTTATTTAAAATTTTACAATGGTTATATTACATATTTTCATCATCAGATCACTTCAGATTAATAGATATAGGTATATAAGATTGATCAAACAATTAAATATTAACACTTTCAATAAATATTACTTTTTTAACAGTTGACACACTGCATATGGTCCTCACAATAGTTATACAGAGCACAAGGTGTGGGCATGACACACCTTCCAACTGATATTGGTAAGGAAAAAAAATATTTTGAGTTATTATATTATGGAGACTATACGATATTTACACATGTAGGTCTATTTTATTTCACTAATGAGTATATGTTCAATATATGTCCATTTATATATGAAGTCTTCCAGGTTATCTTTCTTTATAGCTGAGTAATATTCCACTGTATAAAAATACCACATTTTCTTCAACCATTCTTCAAATGAAGGTCATTTTGGTTGTTTCCAAGATTTGGCTATTACAAATTGAGCTGCTATAAACATAGGTGCACAGATATCGCTATGGTAGGATGTTTTCAGTTCTTCTGGGAAAATTCCCAGTAGGGGGATAGCAGGACTGAATGGGATTTCCAGTTCTAGTTTTCTAAGAATCCTGCACACTGCTTTCCATAATGGTTGCACCAATCTGCATTCCCACCAGCAGTGGAGAAGGGTTCCTCTTTCCCCACAGCCTCTCCAGAATTTGTTGCTGATTGATTTCTTTATGATAGCCATTCTTCCTGGGGTGAGATGGTATGTAAGTGTTGTTTTGATTTGCATTTCACGAATGGCTAGCGATGTGGAGCATTTCTTCATGTATTTGTAGGCTTGCTGAATTTCTTTCTCTGAGAAGTGTGTGTTCATCTCAGATGCCCATTTCTGGATTGGTCTTTGAATTTTGGAGCCCTGATGGTTTTTAATTCTTTGTAGATTCTAGATAGAAGACCTTTGTCTGAGTATTTATAAGTTAAAATCTTTTCGAAATTTGTGGGTTGTCTTTTCACTCTGTTGGCAATTTCTTTTGATGTGCAAAAACTTCTTAGCCGGAGGAGGTCCCATTTGTTGTTTCTTTCGAGGTTTAAATGTGCAACTTGATTTCTGTCCATGAACTTTTTGCCTACTCCAATATCTTCAAGATTTCCTCTCACTTTCTATTCTAGGAGATTTAATGTTTAGATCTTTAATCCATTTCGACTTTAGTTTAGTGCATGGTGATAGACTAGGGTCAAGTTTTAGTTTTTGGCATGTAGAGAGCCTCTTTTAACTATTTTTAATTATGTTTCATACAACTATCAACTTTGTGTTTTCATGTGACTAAAAGCTCTTAATTGCTCTGAACAGATTTTATGATTGTGAAAATCATCTTTACAACTTGTACTAATGTGTTTAAAAGAAATGGAAGCTTATTGAAGTTTTATGATACCAATAAACATTATATTTTTGTCCTTTTCTTGTCTGAGCAAATTAAGTAGAGAATAAAATGTTAGTTGTATAATGAAAATCAGATCCAGGAAAAGGACGGGTCAACATTCTCCTCTAAATCAGAGAGACAGCTTCAACGAGAAACCAGTAGGGTTGAACGGTCATTTCACAACCATGGTATCAAAATTTTATCTCCAGAGACAGGGAAGACAGCTTGGCAGTCTAAGTGTGGGCCTGGCAAGTTCAAGGCCCTGAGTTGGATCCCTGGCACTGCATGCCCTGCCAGCCCCAGAACCGCTGGCTGTGCCAGCCACCAAAACCAGGCATAGAGGTGCGTGCCTGTAATACCAGAACTGGAGAGGCTGAGACAAGAGTATCACTGTGAGTCTGGATTGCATAGTGAGACCCTGCATCAAATAAATAAATAAATTAAAAAAACTTTTTTGTCTCTGACTGAAATCACTCAGCAGAGGAGTGTACCAGAAGACACTCTCGGGTTTGCTTGTTCTCTAAAATTCAGAAGCCACTGTGAATGTTGGTCTTTCCAAAGAGTGCATGCAGTTTAATCCCTATTTCTTGCATATTTCTATGCTGATTTTTTTTTTTTTTTTTTTTTGAGCTCTCCGGTGTGCCTTCTTTTCCTCTGAATCCTCAGCTCTGATGAGGACTTCCATAATTCTGATAACTGGCACTATACATCTAAGACTGTCTAGTGGAACAAGATAAACTTCCCTATAGAGATGTTTAAGAAGAAGAATATACAAATGTCTGATTCATCCAGCAACCAACTTGATACCTGATGGAAGTAAGAATCTGGTTTTTCAGACAGTAGTAAGACAAGTTCATTTGTCAGTTTTGGTTCATTGATGATAAAACATGAATATACTTCAGGGAATTCTGTGTTCTTGTTCTGATAATAGAATTAAATGTTTTAATGAAAGAAAATTTAAGTATGTAAATTAAGTAACATCTTTGTAAGCGATATAAGGTTTTCTTAGTGCCCTACTTCAACTATAGCTAGAAATCTCCACAGATCAAACTAATTTCTAAAACATGTCATCGTACCTACACTTAGACACCAGCGTTAAACTCTGTCATCCACAGAGCACATAATGCTAATAAAATCCATTTGGTTTTGAGGAGTTAATTGCTTTTCCCTTTACCTCACTGTTTTAAATTTCTTGCAGCTCTTCTAAGAATAGTATTCCATTGTACCTGTCAATAATCACAGCTAACACAAAATAGATGCTGTTTTTTAAATTCATTTCAATGTTTTCAATATCAGTTTATTCCTCATAAGAAGGAAAAGCAAACTTTTCTGGGTGCTATCAGGTAACACAGTGGTGGAAAATGTAGGAAGGCAGAAAATGTATTGTTCTTATTTTTGAAAAAGTTAAATATCTTTACCCATATGTACATTATGCCAATTTTTCCCTGCCCTTGCAAGTAACCTATGTAGATTAACCAGAGAATGAGTCTTCACTGACTAATGTGGAAGACTTTTAAAAAGAAGCTCAAACGTTTCAACAAACATATTTAATGTAGAATCTCTTTCCAGTGTACATGTTATGTACATTAAGCCTAATTAACATAATGCCCTTACTTTGAATGGCCACTCAATCGACCTTTCATTATGTTTTAATAATAAAAATTAGTGAATTGCTGCATTTTATTCTGGGTATAACGTTACTATTTCTTTTTGCTCTGCAGGCAATTTTGTGTGTAAGTTTTTGTTTCTATATAGACAGTAATGAAAGGAGGGTCGCGACTTCTTTGAGCAAGGCAGCTCTGTTGGAAAGCATTTCAGAAGTCCTCTGGGTCTTCTAAGAAATCCTAATTACAATGACTAGATTCTAACTTTTTTAAACAATCACGATCTTATCTCTCATCAAAGATATTTGACAATGCTGTGCATTCAACTGGAGTTGTAATTCATTAACCTCCAGAATGACTATGTGACTTCTGCTTTCAAGAATATTAGCCTTGAAGTTATGAGGCACAAGAAGTTATTTCAGCAATGTCACATACTTTTGCAGATGCAGTTTGTGACTTGAGGTTAGGATTTTGGGGTCAAAGTATATATACATATATATATATATATATATATATATGTATATATACATATATATATATATATATATTTTATTATTTTTTAAATTTTTTTTCTTGTTTCAGAACTTTTGTTTATTTAATTATTTTTATGGCCAGCTCAGCCTGCCCTGTGGACGGGGCTGGCACAGCTTGTGGTGCCGGGGATCGGACTGCGGTCCCTGCAGCCGCCTAAGCTTTCCTAAGCAGGCGCTTTAGACCACTGAGCCATCCTGCTGGGCCCAATCAAAGTATATTTTTGTTGTTGTTGTTTTTGTTCTTTTTTTTCCTCTCTGTAATAAAATATCATTTAAAAACTACGGTCTTATTTTTTACATTTTTAAAAATTTTAACGTGATAGAATGGGAGCACTAGTTTGATCTCCTCGATCTTCTCCATCAGTGATGACCTCATCTTAGGTCACATGAATCAGAGCCATTAGTGACTGTTGCTTACCAGCCCTCACTATATGTGTAAGATCTTTCTTGAAGATCCAAACCTAGAGAAAATACCTCATGTTGCCTCTGATGAATCACTTGGGGTTAGTGCTGGTGTAGCATTAACTGTTAGATCAGTTAAAGTTGTCAAGTTGAATTTTGGGGACCTGATCTTTGTAAATGCTTCATATGTTCTAGATTGAAGTCCTTTGTCTAAAAGTCAGCTGAATTTTTTTTCCTAATTCATAGTTTTCCTTTCACTCTGCTGATGATTGCTCTTGTTGGTCACAAACTTTTCAAACTCATGGCATCCCGGTTGTCGAATCTTTGAACGCTTTCCCATGTAGCTTTTGTTTTTGTTCATGGACATTTTGCCTACCCTTATGTCCTCAAGCCTTCTCCTCTAGTGGATTTAGTGTTTACTTTAATACTGAAATCTTTAGTCTCTTTTGACTAGTTTAGTGCATGGTAATACACACTTTTGAGATGGTGAAATACAAAGAGCAAATGAATAAATGAAAAATGTTCAATGCCATTGATCATTTGGGAAATACAAGTAAAATCAGCACTACAATTCCACCATACTCCAGAAATTATGGTTATCATCAAGAAGCCAGCCAAGACCAGCCTGATAGCTCAGAGGACTAGAAAAAGAAAATATCTCTACTATTGATAGGAGTCCAGACTGATATAACCACTATGGAAATTAGTGTGGAGATTCCTCAAAAAGCTATGATTTTGTATTACACATTGCTGTCTTTGATGTAGCTGTATAGATAGCAGATATTAGCATACAGAATTAGTCAAGGTGAAAATTCAACACATTAACTGCTATTTAAAAAATGATAGAAATTATTAGTTCAATATCAACTCAGCTATCCTGTATATATTTATGTTTTTCCACTTTAATTTTTTCCTACCTTTTCTCATTTCACTTATCTCCATTGTTTAACCCTTAAATATCATTTCTTTCTATTTTACTATATCTGTTATATCTTTCAGATTTTATTTCTTCTTTCAAGTTCTTACACTAGGGATGATATTTACACATGTGTGCTATTTCACTTATAAGTATAGCCTCTAATTACATAGACTTACCTATGAAGGTCTTGAATTTGTCTTTCTTTATAACTGAGTAATACACCATTGTATCAAAATGCCACATCTTTTCCATTTGTTCCTCAGGTGATATGCATTTTGGTTGTTTCCAAGATTTGGCTATGATAAATTGTGCTGCTATAAGCTTGGGTGTACATGTATCATTATGGTATGATATTTTCAGATCTTTTGGGAAAATACTCAGAAAAGGAATGGCTGAGCCGGGCGTGGTGGCACACGCCTGTAATCCCAGCACTTGGGAGGCTGAGGCAGGAGGATTGGTGCGAGTTCGAGACCAGCCTGGGCTACAAAAGTGAGCTCAAGGCCAGCCTGAACTGCATAGCGAGACCCTGCCTCAAAAAGACAAAAAAAAAAAAAAAAAAGAAAAGAAAAGGAATGGCTGGATTTAATGGAATTTGCAGTCCTAGGTTGCTGTCTCCAAACTGAATTGCTGTCGTCTTGGTTTTATAAATGTGTACCATTTGTATTGTCATATCAATTATTACTACACTCCCTTTAAAATAAAATTTTAGAAAGATAAAAAAAATTACAAAAATTTAAGGTTTCTTGAAAACAAGCAGTAACATCCATTCTTACATAACTATATCTGTTAATCTGAGCAACAGATTTGGTGATAAAAATATATATCAACCATTGCAAATGAGCTAAACTTGTTTTGAAAATCTATAATATGTCTTGTATTTTACTCTGTTTTGTTTATTGTTTCGCTTATTTGTTTTTACTACTGAAAATAAAAGAAAAAATAAATAAACCTAGGGTTAGTTGGGAAGACAGCTCAATGAGCTCAACTTCTGCCTGGAAAGTTCAAGGACTTGAGTTCGATTCTCGGTGCTGTAGGCTGAGCCAGCACCAGAAACTTGGGTGCACTGTGCCAACAACTGAAATCAGGCCTGTTGGTGCAGCCCTGTAATTCCAGAGCTACTAAGGCTGTGACAGGAGATTACTACAAGTCTGAGCTGTGTAGTGAAGCCATGTACCAAATAAAGAAATAATTAAAAGATTTTTTAAAAAGTTAGCATCATAAGTTCCATTCAACTCATTTATTCTTGAGTATTCTGAAAACATTACAGCACAGCTATATATGTGCACCAATATTTGTAGCAACACAATTTTCCACAGCTAAATCTTGCAAACAAGCAAAATGCCTGTCAAGTGAGGACAGAAAAAGATGTGTCATCTTTATACAATTGAGTATGACTCAGCTCTAATAAAAGAGATAAACTTATGCCTTCATAGATGAATGGATGCAATTACAGTCTATTCTCCTAAATGAGATAAATTAAAGCAGCATGTACAAACATCATATTGATCCCTAGTGTAACAACTTGAAAGGTAAAATCTGAAAGGTACAAAGATATATGAAAGGAAAAGAAACTCTTCAAGGGGAAGGAACAACTAGGATGAGGGAAAGGAGCAAAAGAAAGAAAGAGAGAGAGACAGAGAAAGAAAGAAAGAAAGAAAGAAAGAAAGAAAGAAAGAAAGAAAGAGAAATATATACTTGTATATACACAGGTTAGCTTGTTGACTATACTGCTGGTTTCAGCTTGCCTATTGAAAGGAACAATTAATGTTTAAGTTTCTTTTTTTTCTCTTCTTTATTTTTCTCTTTTTGGTCCAATTATTCATATTCATGAAAAATTTTATTTTTGTACAATTTTCATGCTCATGTCTCTTAATCTGAACAAATAATTTGAAGAAAATAATGTGCATTATAGCAACCAGTTTTGAAATTTTGTCATTTTGTTTGGAGAAATTCTGTATTGTTTCTAATTTTTTAAACTTTCTCATTTCCTTTAAAAAACTTAAAACATTATCAAGGTGATAAAAATAGAAAGGGTTCAGTTAACGGGGAAAAGTGAGAACAGATATTGAAGAAACATTAAGGAATTTCTACGATGTGGATTAAGGCATTTAATCGAGAGAAATTTCAGGACTCTCATATTACTACTGTTATGTGATATGGTCATGTCATTTAGTTCCACTTTAGTGGCTATCTAGCTAAACAATGACATACAACAAATATTTTAGTTATTTTGAAACTTAAACTTCTACAGGAAGAAAAAATAGAAAAAAATACCTTATGAAATATGAATAAAGTTTCACTTTAAACGTCTGGAACTAAAAACCCAGAAAATAAATTGAAAGAACTGAATGATAATGTTTTTAGATATGATCAGTTTTAATTAACAGAACATTTTCCAAGGAAATGTGTCTGTGAAGTACTTAGAAAATTAGATATTTGTATACATCTTAGATAGGAATGAATATTTGAAAATTATTTTATAAATAAGGCATACAAAGTGCTGAAATAAAAATGATTTATTTATTTATCTATCTATCTATCTATTTATTTATTTATTTATTTATTTATTTATTTATTTTCACGGTATCATGTCCAAACACACCTCAGGACCTTGTGCTCACCAGGCAGGCATTTATGCCTCTGTGCTATTTCTCTGGCCTGAAAGAAGAATTTTGGGGAATGCGTATGTTGTGAAATAGCCAAGAAGACACCGAGCCAAAACCATATTCAGTAGAAGTGAAGAGGAGGTAATAAAGAGTTAAATTTAGGGGAAGAAAGCAGAAAAGTCAAAAAAGTAAAGCTCCAGGAAAAAGATATTGTAGAACAGAATCTACTCTCCTATCATTGATATCATACTCAGTAGTAAAGAAAAAATAATTATTAATGTAAGCATGAGGAAAATGTTCATTATCACTTATTTCTTATATTATTCTAAGTGTGATGAGAAA
>PVJA010006415.1:0-73373 GCA_004027025.1 Myocastor coypus
AAAAAAGTGCCTTGTGCAGCTGGAAAAATATGTGTATTCTAAAGTGGTTGGCTGGAACACTGTGTATGTCCACTAAGTCCACTTGTTCCAAATTCTGTTTCAGTTCTGCTACTTCTTTGCTAATTTTTTGTCTGCTTGACCTATCTTTTTCAGAAGAGGGGGTGTTAAGGTCTCCTGTTAAGATTGTGGTATTGGATATTAGATTTTTCATGTCCATTAAGGTTTGTCTTACATAACTTGCTGCTCCCGTGTTTGGTGCATACATATTTATGAGTGTTACCTCTTCCTCTTCAATTTTTCCCTTAACCAGTATGTAGTGGCCTTCTTTATTTTGTTTGATCATTCTTGAAGTTCAGACTCTGTGCAAATAGGAATGCTACCCCTTTTTTATTGTTGTTTTGTTTTGTTTAGGTGCTAGAGCATGTATTGTTTTCTATCCTTTAACTTTTAGCCTATGAGTTTCTTTATGAGTTAAATGTGTTTCTTGTATACAGCACATTCTTGGGTTTTGTTTCCTTGCCCAATCTGCCAGTCTACTTCTTTTAATTAGAAAACTGAATCCATTTACATTAATGGTTACAATTGAAATGTATTGACTTATGATGGACATGTCTCTTATTTACTGCTGTTCAGCACTTTTTCTCCTATGTTTAGCTGGTTACCCTATTTGGTGGTATCTTTCTGTTCTCATTTATTGAATTTGGGTTGTTTTGGCCCTTCTCTAAAATATGTTAGTATACTGTGTAGTGTTGGCTTTGACATCATGAAATTCTTTAGTTTTTCCTTGTCGTGAAAGTATTTCACTTCTCCCTCATACGTGAAGGAGAGTTTTGCCGGGTATAGTAGTTTGGGGTGAAATGTGTTTTCACGGAGGACTTGAAGCACTCTGCTCCATGCTCTTCTTGACTTCATGGTTTGTGAAATCTTCCATCTGATGGGTTTTCCTTTAAATGTGATCTGTTTCTTTTCTCTAGCAGCTTTTAGTATATTATTCTCTGGGATATTCACTATTATATGTCTGGGTGTGTTTTTAGGTGGGTTGATGTTATTTGGAGTTCTGTATGCTTCAGTTACTGAATGTCTAATTGTTTTCTCATATTTGGGGAAGTTTTCTGCTATTACTTCTGCCCATATTCTTTTTTATATCATTTGTATTGACTCCTTCTTTTTCATTGATTCCTATTCTCACGTAGTTCATTTTTGTATCATCTTGCAGATGTTGAATTATTTTTTCTTGCATCCTACTTGTTTTGAAGAGATCCTTTTTACTTTTTCACTGGCTGCAACTGTGTCTTCTAAATCTGAAACTCTATCTTCACTTTCGTTCATATGGTTTTGTCAACTTGTGATTGAGATTTTATTTTCTTTTTTTTTAAAGAATTTTTTATTTTATTTATTATTTTTATTCTTGTTTCAGAACCTTTGTTTGTTTATTCACTCATTTTTATGGCCAGCTCAGCCCGCCCCGAGGGCAGGGCTGGCGCAGCATGTGGTGCCGGGGATCGAACCGTGGTCCCTGAAGCTGCCCAAGCTTCCCCAAGCAGGCGCTTTAGACCACTGAGCCATCCCAGCAGGCCCCTTTATTTTCTTATATATCTCTTTGAAACTGTTTCATGCAATCTATTTCTTTCGTATGTTGCTCAGTCAGGGAATCCATCATTTTCCTGTTCTCCTCTAATTTTTTATCAATGTCTTCTTTAATATTATTTAAGTCTTTCATTATAGTTATCCTTTCTCTCTCTAGTTCAGACATTATTTCTGCTCTGAAAAAATAAATAAATAAATAAATAAATAAACAAACAGAGATTATTTCTGCTCTGTTCTCTTTACCTTTCTGCACTTGTTCCACTACTTTAGATGCTATTTAGACATGTCTTTTTTTTACTTAAGGGATTATTTCTGTTCTGGTTTCCTCTATACATTTCTGCAATTGTTTTTCCACTTCAAATTCTAGTAATTCATGCATTTCTTTTTTTATTTCAGATGTTACCGCTGATCTGAGTTGCTCTATATGTTTCTGTACTTGTCTGTCTACCTCAGATTCAGTGGTTTCGGCTGTATGATTCCCATTTTCTTCCATGGTAGCGTCTCCTGTATTTGATTTGGGTGGGCTCGGCCCCCGCGATTGAATCTTATTCCTTGTCGTTATCATTTTGTGTGGTAGTGATCTCTGCACTTTGGTGAAGTTATGCTCTTAGCACCTATGGGAGTTTGGTCTGGATCCACCAAGTTTGTTCTCCTCCAGATGTGCCTGGCTGCGTGTCAGAGCTCGGGCCACTGGCTGCTGCGAGGCCCCGTGGGTCAGGACTGTAGGTGGGCTCAGAGCTCTGGAGTTGAGTAGTCCGGCAGGTGTGTGGGCCGAATGGAATGGAGCTCTGGAGTTGAGCAGTCCAGCAGGTGTGTGGGCCAGATGGGACAGCGGATGGTTTCAGGACTGAAGCTTTGGCAGGAGGAGCTGGGAGATGGAGGGTCCTTACCCTGCAGGTGCATGGGTTAGACAGGATGGCGGATGAGTGGCAAAACTGGTTGAAAGTAAAGTGGTGAGAACTCTAGGATGACATGGAACATTTAACCACAAGCTAGGAAGATGTCACCTGGAAATCTTAGTGACAGAGGATAATTCCTGATGAAGCACAAGCATATAGGTTAAAATGTTAAAGTCTTCTAGGTAACTCAAGAAATTTCTAGCATGCAGAATCTATCAGGGCTCATTCCAAATAGGATTTGCAACAGTATATCTTAATAATTAAATAGCAAAATACAAACAAATGTAAAAACTAAAAGCATAAAGAGAAAGAACACACAAATTTCAACCATAATTTTCAATGGAACTATAAATTAGCCATCAGATTTCTTATCCAAGTTCCTTGTGTCTGAACAGAAAATAACACATAATAACACATTATTATTGCATAATATAAGAAACCTACCAATTTCATAAGGGAAATCTTACAGTACACTTATCTGTTTACCTATCTTTACTTTCTAGCAAACTTTTCAAGTAAATGTTTTATGTCTAACTAAGTTCAATTTCTGACTTTTAAAAATAGTATTCAAGAAATAGTTGGGATATAGCTTAGTCATTAAAGTGCTTGGCTGGCAAGCACAAGGTCCTGAGTTCAGTTCCTGATACAGAAAGAGAGCAAGAGGGAGCGCGAGAGTGACAGCGAGACAGACAGACAGACAGAATGACTAAGTTGGGACTCCTGGGTAGTTGAAAATTGGGTAAGTGAGCTAAAAGAGAGTACTAACCTCCCTTCTTATCCATTTTCCTCTTGGAAGAAGGCGCTCATATAAATGTTGTGTTGTAGATGCACTTGCAAATGACCATCAAGGTGTGCACTCATCCCATCTCACTAAACTGTTACCCTTTAGAGCCAGACATTGTCAAAGGATTTATATGAAAAACAGATTTAAGGTGAAATAACTTTAAGATCCCTCCTGCCTACTGACTGCTCCTTCTTGGTCTCATTTGCTGGATTTTTCTTTTTTCCCTTTTATTTATTTATTATTATTTTTATTTAGTACAGGATCTACAGGGTCTCACTACGGAGATCGGACTCAGTGATTCTCCTGTTTTCAGCCTTGCAAGTGCTGGGATTACAGGCGCACACCATCACACCCAGTCCCAATCACCAATTTAGGGGTGGAGGTGGTTGGGGGGGCTGGCACGGCCCTCCGGGGATTGAACCCTGGCTGATGCAATCTGCCTAAGTACATGCTTTAGTCTACTGAGCTATCTGGCCAGTTCTTGCTGGACTTTTCTTAATTTAACAGACTTGAAATTTTAGAATACCCTTGTTTAAGGATAGGACCTCTTCTCTATCCTGATCCTCACATGACTCCATCCAGTATGGTACACCAAGTCTCCAAATTTACATCATAAGCATGATTCACTGCCATGAATTCCATACTTATCTGATTAACCATGTATTATCTTTACCTAGTGACTGGCTTCTGGAACCTAAACTCCCACAGTAAAACTGTTGAGTTGTTCTATTAGTCTTCAATGTGACTCTTCAAACCTTCCAGCCTTCTGACCCAAATCATCTCGAGTGCCTCTTACTCAACACCCAACTCCAGTCAGTCGAGAGACCCTACTGGTTCTATCTTGGAAGTATACTCACTATATCTCACTACATCCACTACAACACTCTGGTTCAAATACTATCATCTCCTTTCTGGATGCAATGTCTTCCTAACTGGCTTCCTTACTTCCATTCTACTTTTTTCACCACAAAGCCAGAAAACTTTGCAATAGCTTTCTAACTAGATAAATTCTACTAAATAAATTCTAAAGTCCTTAATTCAAGGTTTTGACTTCCAAGGCCCTATATTACTGGCCCACTGCTGGCTTTCCAGACTTTATTTCATGTCACTCTCTACTTATGTTCCCTGTTTCAATTCTATCCATTCCTTGCTGCTCTTATAGGAGAACTTGCTACTGCACTTCCTGGCATACTCTTCCTTGGATCGTCACTAGTCTCAGTCTGTCTCTCTCTCTCTCTCTCTCTCTCTCTCTCTCTCTCTCTCTCTCTCTCTCTCTCTCTTTCTCTCTCTCTCTTTCTAATACTAGTCTCAGTCTCTCTCTCTCTCTCTCTCTCTCTCTCTCTCTCTCTCTTTCTAATGTCAAATTATCAAACAGAACATCTTTTAACATTATACAGGAGATGGTACCTCCTTCCTCTGTGCTCTTGCTGCTCCATTCTCATAGACTATTCTTAGCAATTATCACATGATGTCATGTAATTTTGTTTTGTTTTGTTTTGTTTGTCTTTTTGAGGCAGGGTCTTGTTATGTAGTTCAGGCTGGCCTTGGGCTCACTTTTGTAGCCCAGGCTGGTCTTGAACTCACACTGATCCTCCTGCCTTAGCCTCCCAAGTGCTGGGATTACAGGCATGTGCCACCACACCCGGCATACATAATTGTTTATATGTATATTATTCACATTTCTCACAATTCTACAAGAGGGGTTTGCATCTATTGAACTCATAGCTCACACACCAGTGTCCACAGAAGGCAATTAATAAACATTTGTCAAATATGCAAATGGACAAGTGAAACATTTCCAAATTGAACATCTTTGTTTTACCTCTACACCTTTTTTTAGTCTATACCTTTGATCACCAGCTTGCCTATCAATATAATGAATTATCTAAAATATGAAACTTTTATTTAAATCTTGCTACATGAAGGGACTTCAAGCCTCTAAATCTCTTTAGCAATTTATTGAACAGATTTACTTGTTGAGGTAGTAAGGCCTTTAATCAGAAGAATATCAATTATTTCCTCAAAAATATGTATTTATTATCATTTTCATTTGATATTTATGTCTACGCATTTATGTTTCTTTAATAGGAAGTCCAGTATCTAACAAAATATACATAACAGGAGTCAGATAGATAGCTTGGCAGACTAAGTGCCTCCGTGGAAAGCACAAGGGCCCAGCATCAATCCCCATTCCCACACGCTGTGCTGGCCCCATGCCGTGCCGTGCCACTGAAACCAGGCGTGGTGGCACACACCTGTAATCCTAGCACTGGGGAGGCTAAGACAGGAGGATCACTACAAATACAAGCTGCATAGTGAGCCTTGTACAGAATAAATACATCAATCTAAAAAAAAAAAAGTATATGTAACAGAAGTCAGGGTCACTAGAATTCAAATTTTATCCACTTTATTTCACAAGAATAGATTTCAAATGAATAAATAAGATAATGACCTAGGGCTCCCTGGAATTTAGCTATATGTTCTTTATTAGTGATTCTCTATAGATACTTCCTAAAGGGTTATTCATTTTATGGAAGCTAATTAATATTCTCTTGTAATAGATTCAATGAACAGTTTCAAATATTTGTCATTATTATCTACATGGGCATTTCCTATTGTTTTTATTTTTCCTATTGTTTTTAAATTGTTATTTGTGTGGTGATGACTTTAAAAGAAATACTAGTTTCTGCTCTTCAGTGTGAGCCAAGGTGTAATGGAACTTAGTACATACACTGATTCAGTGAACTGTTGATCTAAATTACTATATGATTTCCTAAATCAAAAGACGATTTTAGAAATTGGGACTCTGAAATAAATGTGTCTGCAACCTAACTTAAAAATAAACTATTTATCTTCATCATTAAAATTAATGTTTCATTTCAGAAGGAATATGGAAAATGTTACAAACAAGGGGGAAAGCAGCTCTGTGCCTCTGCTTACCAACCAGGCAAGCTGAAGCATACAGTGTGGTATCCAGGCCTCTGCACTATGGTGATGAAGTGAGCAGTTTGCATAGCACTTACAACAGCATTGCCTGAGGGCCAGTGAGATAGCTCAGCGGCCTGAGCACCTGTTTAGTCAAGCCCAGGGACTGGGGATTGATTCCAGGTACCACATGCTGTGCTGGCCCTGCCCCTAGGTGAGCTGAGCAGGCCTCCAAAACAGAGTGTGAAGGTGTGTGCCGGTAATCCCAGTGCTGGGGAGCCTGGAAACAAAAGAGGATCACTACGAGTTCAAGCTGCATAATGAGACCCTATACCAAATAAATACAAAATGAATAAAAGTACAATAGCAATAGGTATATAATATACCTATCACATAAAAATTCAAAATGGATAAAAGATCTGTTAAAAATATTTAATCTGATGAAAGATAAAACATATAGAACTCTTGGGCCCGGTGGAATGGCTCAGTGGTCTAAAGCCCCTGCTTGGGAAAGCTTGGGCAGCTTCAAGGACCTTGGTTCCATCCCCGGGCACCACATGCTGCGCCAGCCCTGCCCTCGGGCGGGCTGAGCTGGCCATAAAAATGAGTGAATAAACAAGCAAAGGTTCTGAAACAATAAATAAATAAGTAAATAAATAAATATTAAAAAAACATATAGAACTCTTGAAGACACAGTTATAGGCAAGGATTTTAAGAGCAGAGCCCCAAAGGCACAAAAATAATAACAAGAATAGAGAAGCAGAATCATCAAATTGCAAAGCTTCTGCACAACGAAGGAAACAATCAAAGAATGGGAAAAAAATCTTGCCAGCTATTCTTCAACCGAGGACTAATATCTAGAATACATAAAGAACTTTTAAAAATCTACATTTTTGGCTTTTTAAACTTTTGGGGTTTTTACTGGGTAGGCTTATTAAGTTTCTCCAATTTTCCTTAATAACTTTCTTTCTAGCTGTCATGGTTTCAATTTTTTGGAGGCATAAGGGACATACATATAAATACACATGTACATACATATCATGCATAACTATCAAAACATTAGTTACCAAAGATTATTCTAAATTTTCACTAATGAATGGTACAAACTGCCTTGAAGAATGTATACCACATGATAACAGAGGTCAGAAAGAATGATTCTAAAAATCAGGTGATAATACACTGATAGAATTTATTTTAGATGTGCCAACAGATAAGGTAGCTAAGAAAGTATTAAAAAAAAAAAAAAAAAAAAAAACCTTTCCTGGCACTGTTTGTTCTTATATTCAATACACTGTGCCAAAACTGCAACTAGTTATTAGATTCTGAAAACATGTAAAAACTTCATAAAATCTTGAACTAATTAGATATACAAAAAAACAGATATCAGTGAGTGTACTATATAAAATGTATAGACTGCAGTGTTTTTACAGCATTAAAAGTAGAAATTACATAGCAAGAGTTTAATATGAGTATTTTAATGTTGACACCATGTCAAATCATCTTGCTTTGTTATATGGTTATGCTACCCTACCTTAAGCTGAATATTTAATTTTAAGAACCCAAACAAAACCTATCCAGTTCTCCTACTATGTTAAAAATACTACTGCCTTAAAGATCAGTTTAAAGTTCCTACATCAAATCTACCTCCTAAACCCCAGGAGAAAGTATTCCTTCTCTTGCCACCAGGATTTCTGAGCATCTCCTCATAAGCAAGGAAAGCCAGCACAAACTCTCTGAATCATGGTTCAGCTAGTTTTCATATTGCTAAGCTTGCTCATACAGAAAACAAGTAACGTGTGAAAAAAATGAATCAATATATACATAAGATTACAGTCTTGGGTAATGCTAAACTTAAAAGATTTTGGACATGAGAAAACAAGTACGTTAGAATTCTAAGTTAGATATACAGAATTAGAAATAATAGTAAAATTTTAACATTTAGTTTAGTATTTGAAATGCTCTAGACTCTCAATGTTTTAAGTTTTAGAGGGCAGAGAGGCATTCTAACCACACCAGTACCTAACTCCTGAAGTTACATGCAGCAGTCTCCCTCATCTACAGAAAATATTTTCCAAGATTTCCCACAGAGCAGGAAACCATAGTATTGCAGCCCACATACAGTGTATTTTTTTAAATAAAGATCTGTGTATATATCTCCTATTTTAGCCAGGCGTGGTGGCGCATGCCTGTAATCCCAGCACTCGGGAGGCTGAGGCAGGAGGATTGGTGCGAGTTCGAGACCAGCCTGAGCTACAAAAGTGAGCTCAAGGCCAGCCTGAACTGTACAGCAAGACCCTGTCTCAAAAAGCCAAAAAAAAGTGATAATCTCCTATTAATTAGGCACAGTAAGAAGATAACAATAATAACTAGTAGTAAAATAGAGTATGACAATGTAACACAATAAAATCTATTCAAAACTTAGCTTGACTACAGATAACTGAAACAATGGAATGTAAACTGGTGACAACAGTGGACTACTACATGTAAGGTTAATTGCCTAAAAAAATCTAGAATGTTTTTTAAAGAAAAACTAAATTTCCAATAAAACAAAATGTTCTTAAAAAGTGAACTTTTGTAAAGTATATTCTTCAGAAGGTACTTCAATGATAATTCCAAGAAGTTTTTCAAAGAAAATTCAGATATAAACTATGGTATAGGATACGTCATGATAGCTTTTAGGTACAGTTACTGTTTGTGTGAAGATACACAAAATGTCTTTTCATGGTATAATGCCATAATTCATAAACTAAGTACAGTTTTAACCAAAGTGAGTTTTACGTATGTACATAGATGTGCAGATGAGCACAGCCTCAGTGGTGTGTTTTACTCTGGCTCTGAGGGCAGGATATTGCTTACTGCTTGCTGACCTGGTCTCTGCACTATATAAATACTACAAGTTCTTAAAAGGAAAAAATATCAGAGTCCAGAAACAGGAGAAATAGCAAGTGAAATGGATTGCTGTCAACAGAACAGATGGACATTTGTTGTGTGTCCCCTCTCTTTCTCCCTTCCCAACATTTAGTTTCCATCAGGGATCCACCCCTGTGTTCTTTCTGGCGAAAGCAACTCTGCCCTAGTTCAACACAACAGCCATAATGATTAGCTCAAGGGCAGGAATGCAACCAAAGCTAGAAAAAAAAAAAAAAATTGTATTACTTTTCCTAGGAATCTTGGTCAAAGTTGTTCACTCCTTAGATATAAACATGGGTGATTACTGTCTCAGCTTAATAAGGATGCATTTAGTCTTTCAGCTGGGATGTAATGCCTCAGAATGGTAATAACTCTCTAAAGACAGAATGATGGTAGGAAATTAGGCCTTTGGGCAATACCATTGACATTATTAATGAGTCAAAGCAGTAAATTTTATTTAAATGCAGTTCTACCTCTGGACTTTGCAGTTAATAGACATTTATGATTCTCATCAACACAGACTACTTTAAAATTTTGTGTTCAGGTACTTGGAAATGAGAATTCTAACAGACAGCAAAGAAAATCTCTACTGTGAGATGATGACTGGGGTCACATTTGCTGTATAAAAGATACACACTTCTTTATCTAAGAAAATTCACAAAAATCAGTAATTCACCACTCTCACAGAAGTAGAGATTAAAAGTTTTAGAGTAGCTGGAAATTATATCAATGTTTAATAGGAGACTCACAAAAGGTTTCTTTTAGAGTCTTCCTGAAGTAGAATTACTTACCCTGAGGTGTACTATGTCTGTACTCTATTTTGTGCTGGGGATTCTTCCTAAAAAAAGGAAAGAAAAAAGTGGTAAAAATGAGATCTAATTTTACAATTACTGACAATAAGACTATTTTAACTAATCAAGAAACTATCCTACAAATAAGATTAGGCCCCAACAGGCCGCTTATTAAAAAGCACTTTCTGTTTATGATACTCAGTGCCCACTCCATGCCAAACATATTTTAGATATAAAGTACCAAACAAGGTAAAACTCAAGCTTCAAGAAACTACACCCTGGAAAGACAAGGTGAGATACAACATGATATATCATGTTTCTAAAATCCAACATAGTACATTTCTAAAATCTCATTCATGTTACATATAAAATAGGCAAATAATATCACATAATTCACATATTTTTCAGAAAAATATTTATAGGGCCATTCTTGATTCCAAAGAAAAACTAATTTACGTGTATTTCCAAAGAACACCAATCATTTGTTATGAGAAAATAGGAAAGTTAATTTTGTTGAAAATTAGTAATTTCTGAAGTGGAAGCAAAATTGCTTAAAGGACTATTGCATTACATGTACTTATTTTCATCCTTTCTACTATTTTACTAAGCAGATGTTTGGGATATATGACATTCTCTAGAAAACATTCCAGGACCAAAAATCCAAAACAACTGCTTAACCTGCTCTATTACAGGGAAAAAAAGTAAAACATAACTTTGGTACACTAACAATATAGATACATGCTGAGATATACAACTTTCTAATGTACCTGTCAGAAATAATTATATTTATATGATGAAGTTTCATTTGTTTATTCATTTAGCAAGTATTAGCTGAATATTTTACTATATTCTGGCTCTCAGCTGGCATTGAGGCTGAAATATTTACAACAATGCATTACCCTTACAGAGTCTGGGCAGCAGCAGGGCAGACACTACATAAGCATTTTTTAAATTGAAAAATAATAACTTTATGAAGATAAGAAATACATCTTATGATGTTTTTTCATCAACAAGTACTGAGTCAAGCCATAGGCCTTCTCTGCCTTGGGCTAAATAGTCCCATTCTTCATTTTCTTCCATTTAGGCAAATAGGATCCAAGTTGTTCTGGAAATCTGCCCATTCAACTTTGTATTTCCACACCTATTCCAACGGATAAAAATGGCCATAGTTCAAGGAAACACACCTCCAACCTCTGACACAGTCTGTGAGTTGCAGGATGAAAATACTAGGGATGATCTCAGTGGCTGGATCGTCTCTTTAGGTGGCAGATAAACAATGTGACCCTAAGGAGGTGAACCCAGTCTGTGCTGCTCAATTTGAATAATAGCCACATTAAGAGAGGATCCAGGGCTGGCGAGAGCTCAGCAGTCTAAAGTACCTGCTTAGGCAAGCTTAAGCAGACATGGGAACCACAGTTCGATCCCGGGGACCACATGCCAGCCAGCCCACCCTGAGCCCATTGAAATAAGAAAGAAAGAAAGGTCCAGGCAAACTTATGAACTCTGTGCAAGAAACATTTCTATAATAATCAGATCATTAAATATCCCATTTATAGAGGACTGGGTGTGGTGGTGCAGATCTGTAATCCCAGCACTTGGGGGGCTGAGGTAGGAGGATCAATGTGAGTGTGAGACCAGCTACAAAAGTGAGCTCAAGGCCAGCCTGAACAGCATAGCAAGACCCTGTCTCAAAAAAAAAAGCCCATTTATAAATTTCTATGTGGGACTTGTGTAAAAAAATAAATCCAACTATTATTTTTAAAGTGTACATGCTTGGTGTTTAAAATGTTTCATTAAAAGTTACACTTTAAAGGCATATTCTCTTTCACATCTCTGCCTTTGATACTGAGATATGGATAAAGTAAAATAATTTCTAACCAGACATAACCACTTGCCTTATAAGTATTTGTTTTGCTTCAGCAATGCTTAATATTTTACATTTGCCCTAAATATTTTCTTCATCTTCATCAGAATTTGTTAGGTAGTTGGGAATAATTACAAAAATATAACTTTAAACAAATTTATAAAATCCAAATTATAAGACCACTGCTGCTTGAAAACTATGGTGACCGGGAAAGCTATTTTCCTTAACAGGCTTTCACTAGCATCACTATTAAGAGTTACAACTCCCTGGTTCAATCACCACTAGACAGAAAAGCTCTATACAGGCATGGTGGCAGGTGCCTGAAATCTCTACACTCTGGGAGGCTGAGGCAGGAAGACTCCAAGTTTGAAGACAACAAGGGAGTTATCTCAGCAACTGCTAGAGCAATTTATGGAAAGTCTGTGTCAAGGGGGGGTGTGGTGCAACTCACTGTGAAAGCCCTGGATTTAATCTTCTGTTCTGGAAGAGAAAAATAGAGGTGGGGAAAAGAGGAATTTCAGCAAAAACCCTAGAATCTTTACAACACTGTTGAACAGAACTTTCTGTAATAAGAAAAAATTTCCCTCTCAGTGCTTTCCAGTATAGTAGGCACTCTCCATAGCCAATAAGCACTTGACATATAAACAATAGAACTGACGACCTAACTTTTAAATTTAAAGTAAACTGAAAATAGGAAGTATAGTAACTAAACTCAGATGAAGTGATGTCTAAAATGAGAAGCACCCAGTTAAGAGTCCTAACTTGGCCACCTGTCTCCTGGCCACCTATACTTCAATTCCCCATCTGTAAAAGGGGAGTAACAACAGAACCTGTACTCAGATGAAACTGCTATGAAACTCCTTGAGTCAAACCACACATAGTACCTCCTTAGTCTACAGCCTCGGGAAGGTGGCCAGTAACCAACATTTGTCATCGATTCATTCATCACTTTAAAAAAAAAAAAAATAGTCAGATTGTATGTCAGGCCCTGTGTCAGAGGCAGTGACATTCCTTATAGCCAATGCTATAACTTCTTTACAATAATGTTTCAGACAGTATGAGCATTAAGCAGTGCCCGAGTGCACTGTAGGTAATTAGAGTCATAACTTGGCAATTTTGAGCAGTGGAAAAGACATTCTACAAAGATTGTATGGTTGGGGCAATTAACCCAAATCTGATTTTTCAATGGAAAAGAAACTTGAAAAAAATGGGCAATTTAGATGTAATGAAGCGAGGTGCAAATAAACAAAGCTGCACTGATGAGTTCTAGAATGATCTTTCTTTGGTAGATGCGCTGGTATAAGCCAATGACCTGGCAAATTCAGTCCTTATTAAAGTACAGTTACCACTGGGCATCAGTAAGAAGGAAAAAAAGAATGGAGGACATTAATACCAAAGGATGGGAAGGGGATACAGCAGCACAGCACCTGCTTGGCAAGTGCAGGGTCCCAAGTTCGATTCCGGATTTAAAAAAAGAAAGGATTCTTCACTTCAATGTGGAAAAAAAATCACTGGTCATTTGAGGTGTTGCAGGGAGGTATAACAATTCACTTTGAAAAATAATTCAAATCTACTAATACTTGTACAAGAAAAAACACTAAAATTCTATATACTTTCATTGAGATTCTCTAAATGCTAACATTTAGCATGGATACCCACCTGCCTACCCAAAGTAATGTGAGCTTTAAAGACCTTTTATGCTTCCTTTATATATGTTTTCTTGCATCAGATCCCACATAGCCCTCAGATTTTCCCAGTTTCTCCTTAACAACTGAACAAAAACAGCTTATGCTTAAATATGGTCTTGTT
The DNA here is from genome assembly GCA_004027025.1 of Myocastor coypus. NCBI lineage: Eukaryota > Metazoa > Chordata > Mammalia > Rodentia > Myocastoridae > Myocastor > Myocastor coypus. The sequence continues at coordinate 13,570 of PVJA010006415.1, forward strand.
TGCTCGAGGGTCCTGCAAATGCTCCTTTAGTGTCTTAAGTAACTAAAAGTTGGTCTTTCAAAAAAAAAAAAAAGTGAAGAAATGAAATTAATGGGATTCATCCTGAGATTTAAGTAGCTTATAACCACACGCTTGTTAAAAAGATTGCTGACCTCAGTTTGTCCTCCAGGTTCATACAGTTTATCAAAAATGACAGGATTTCTTTGTTAATGCCAAATGGTATAAAAAATTACTTAGGTTGAGATCCTACCTTGGCCACTATCAATAATACTGCAATGAACAGAAGAGTGAAAACACCTCTTCCATACAATGATTTTATTTCCTTTTATTTCTTATATACCAGTATTATGCTTTTCTAATTACTGCAGCTATGCAACATATTTTGAAGTCAGTTATTATGTTCATTTTAAAACTTTCAACCATTTGCAGTCTCAGTGATTGTGTGCTCTTCCAAAATTTTAAGGTGCTTTTCCAATTTCTTTAAGAATGTTATTGGAATTTTGATAGAGATTGCACTGATGTATGGATCACTATGGGTAATCTGGACACTTTAACAATATTAATTCTCCTGACCCTTAAGTAGAAAAAGGTTTTCATGTATTTGTGTTGTACTTGATTTTTTTAATAAACATCTTAATTCTCAGTATAGATGCTTTTTTTTTTTCCAAAGAAAGCATAACACCAGCTGTCTCATATGGGGCTGTTGGAAGGGTGGATGTAATAATGCATATAAACATGTCCAGGCTATTAAACATTTTACATGTTAGCTATTTTTGTAGACATAAAAATCAATTTCATTTTAAGGTACCCAACAGCAGTGGGAAAATCCTATATGGTAGTAAAAGTAACTGGCATTAATATGAAGTTGCCAACTGTCCCTCAGACAAAGGACTTCTATATAGAACATATAAAGAATTAAACATCATCAGGCCCACCAAATGTGAAGACCCAATCCAAAAATGGGCATCTGAGATAAATACACCCTTAGATAAATACACATGGCAAATAAATAGATGAAAAAATGTTCAACATTATTGGTCATTAAAGAGATTAAAAGTAAAACAAGGCTGAGATACCATCTTACACCAGAAAGAGTGATAATCAGCAAGAAGTCAACCAGTAACAAATGCTGGCTGGGCTATGGGGAAGGAGGAACCCTTCTCCACTGTAGGTGGGAGTGCAGGCTGGTACCACCATTACATAAATCAGTACGGAGATTGCTCAAAAAACTGGCCAGCTATTTCTCTCCTAGGTATTTTTCCAAAAGAGCTGAAAGTATGCCACTGCAATATGTATGTACTCATATTTATAGCAGCACAACTGTCACTGCTAAATCTTGGAAATAATTCAAATGCCCATCAACTGAGGAATGCATAAAAAATATGGTATTTTTATACAATGGAGTATTATTCAGGTATAAAAAAGATAAATCTAAGGCTTTTGTAGATAAGTGGAGGCAGCAAAAAACTGTATCGATAAGTGAAATAAATCAGATACACATGTGCAAATATCATATTATCTCAGTAGTGGGAGAACCTGAAAGAGTAATTAAAATCTAAAGATACAACAGATACTGTGAAAGGGAAAGAAAATGTTCAATGGGGAAAAAAACTGAGATGAAGAAAAGGACAACTGAAAGAAGGGAAAAATATATTTAATATATATGCAGAATAGTTTAAATAATTGTACTGTTAATTTCTGCTAGTCTTTTGGATGGAGCAGTTAATACTTAGAATTTTTTTTCTTTTTACTCTAATATTTTTTCTCTTTTGAATTTCTTATAACTTCTTTGATTTTTTTTCTTTAAATGACTCTAACACATTTATATCTGGTAATCTGAACAACTAGTTTGAAGATAGTATCATGTAGTACAGAAAACACTGTTGAATTCCTAATTACCTATTACTAATTTAGTAAAATCTTGCACCATTTCTCATTCTGTTTTTTTTTTTTTCTATCACTATTTTGTACCCTTTAAAAATTACAAAAAGATTTATGTAAAACATAGTTCTGAGACTAAACAAGTCCAAGATGGTGGTGGAGATCTCTCTTTGTCTTATAAGAACATTAGAGCTATCATGGAGGTCTCATACTGATGACCTGATGATCTAATCTTGATGACTTCCCAAAGGTCCCACTTTCAAATACCAAAACAGCATGACTTGGAAGATTAAGTTTCCAACACATGAATTCTAGGAGACACTCAAGCCACGGCAGTCTTACCTGACTGATTCTGTATATCTCAATACTGACAACTAAAGTCTCATTATATAGACTTTCTTCTTTTGCCTTAATACTATGATCTAGATCCGTCCTAAATAAACATTTCTTTTATAAATTCATGGCTTTTAAAAGCTATTATCTGTAGTTTAAAGTGAGTATCTATATATATAGTCAGTTAAGATACTATGACATTACCCTGGAACACTTTTTTAAAATAAGCAATAGCAAAAAATGTAATATCACAGCTGTGACCCTAGATCAGCAAATAAATGAATTTACATACTATATTGTGTGTATATAAATATAAATATATATATTCAGTACTTATATTTATGGCAAAATGTGTTCTTTCTCAGTATTTAAGTCATGTTGCAGATCAACATTACAAGAACACTTATAGCTGGTAATCGATATGCCTCCTTATGTCATCTCTCTTAGAAGATGTTATAGTTTTTCTTTTTTACAAAAGGGCACTGGCTTCTGAAAAATATCAAGGCCCAACATTTTTATCTGCATGACACAAGGCTACCTAAAATTTCATACATCTGAGATAATGTACATAGTTTAACTTTACATATTTACAATGTTTGCTGAATATAGACTCCACTCATTTTCATAAGTATATATTCTAAATTTGGTGTTTAATTTAGTAAGAATGAATCAGAGTAACATGCTTCACCAAGTCCTATTATTCATTAGAGAAAATGAATGAGGCAGAAGCAGGGACAGCAATCACTGTGTTATGCTGGACAACATGTATCTAATGCTCTCATTCAAACAAGAACCTTAAACTAATGGGAGCCATTCAGCTGAGTGGGTCTTCTATCCTGCCAAATAGCAGCGAAGAGCAGAACAGAAATAAATTGGTGAAGTGGGCAAAATACTTCAGATGACAACTACTACTAGCTCTTTCAACTTACCATTTCTTCCAAGTGGAATTTAATTTTCTTAGATTAAAAAATAAAACAAGCCAGAAAAATTTTAGTATTTATAATCTAGAAAAATACAAAATTTTATAACCATGCATACTTTTATAAATGTCAGCATTCTACATTAAGGGAGCTATAGGAATCTATATTTTTACTATACTATGCACTTATATATGTGAACAATATATTTGGTTTTATTAATGAGGAAGAATAGTTGAAAATGAAACATACACATACCTTTGCTCTACACAGGGGTAGGACTTTGTGCCTATATGACAATACTTAAAACATCATAAAATATTCTATAAACCTAAAAAGGTGTATGTAGACTATCATTTAACATATAGGCAACATCTGAGATCATCTAGATGTATCAGAAAGGGAAAGTGACTTGCATGTGATTAAAACATAAGAAATAAGTAATAATATTAATCATAATTAATAATAATTAGTAATAATAATAAGCAAAAATAAACCTAGCATTTTACTTGGAAGAATAATCAGTTTTACTGAGAATAATTATTTTGTTAAAGAAATTTTTAATTAAAAAAAAAACATGTTAGGCCTGGGGAGATAGCTCAGCAGTTCAAGCAAGGTACTGCATGCCATGCCGGCCCCAGAACCCAAGCAAGCCATACCAGCCCTGAAAACAGGCATGGTGATATAATCCCACAGCTGGGGAGGCTGAGATAAGAGGATTACTATGAATCTGAACTGTGCAGAAAGACCCTATACCAAATAGGTAAAGATTTAAAAAAAGTTGTAGTTTATTAATTTAATTTCTCTTCCAAACATAACATTCATCATGAAAAACAAGGTTCATAGAAGCCTATTTTTGGAATGTATATATTTTTCCAGTTTATAAATGTAACAATGTATTGTTGACTTTGGTGAGTGATTTTATGATTTATGAAGTATCAATGCTTCTGTAGTTACAGAAAAAAGCTGGATATATATATATATATACATATATATATGTATATATATATATATATGTGTGTATATATATATGTTTGCCTATGTGTAAACTAAATTAGAACAGGTTATCATTTTGATACAGCAGGCTTATTTCTTACCATAAAATGGTATATAGCTAATAAAATTTGCTCGACTATTACATAGGGCAATCATAACATAACATTGGTTGAGCTTAGTTAGCAGTAATACATTAATCTATTAGACTTGTTTATTTGTCTAACTAAAAATGATAAGAACTTTTAAAAATAGTTAATGTTTAGAATTTTCACCTTGACTAACTCTGTATGCTGATAGCTGTGATCTGAGCAACTATATTGAGAACAGCAATGTGTAATACAAAACCCATGGTTGAATACCTCTAGTCTTGGTCTTCTAAATGTGTACTGCTTCTAATGTGTTATCAATTATTTTATTCTTTTAAAATAAATTTAAAAAAACAAGGAAAAAAATTAAGATTTCTTGAAAGCAAGTGTTAATATTCAATTATTTATTCAATCTTATATGACTATATCTGTTGCTCTGAGCAACATATTTGACATTAAAAACAGATAATTTAACAACCACTGTTAATTAGCTGTTCTTTTTTTTTTTTAATACGGCCAGCTCAGCCTGTCCTGGGGGTGGGGCCAGTGCAGCATGTGGTGCTGGGGATCAAACCGTGGTCCCTGCAGTTGCCTAAGCTTTCCTATACACGGAGCTTTAGACCACTGAACTATGTTGCCGGCCCTAATTAGTTATTCTTGCTTTGAAAATCTTTAACATATGTATTGTTGTATGTTACCCTGTATTTATCATATTTTTCTGTTTCTTTTTGTTTCTGTTTTTACTCTTCAAAATAAAGTTTAAAAATAAATAGTGCACCCTATAAAAATAATAATATACATTATGCTCCTGCAACTAAGGTTTTTAGTACTTTATCTCATTGATCTAGAACATTCATGATTTCTTGAAAATATCTGTTCTTTCTTTTAAATTAAAACCAGTAAAGGCCAGGCGTGGTGGCGCACGCCTGTAATCCCAGCACTCGGGAAGCTCAGGCAGGAGGACTGGTGCGAGTTCGAGACCAGCCTGGGCTACAAAAGTGAGCTCAGGACCAGCCTCAACTGCATAGCGATACCCTGTCTCAAAAAAGACAAAATAATAATAATAATAATAATAATAATAATAAATAAATAAAATAAATAAATTAATTAATTAATTAATTAAAACCAGTATTTTGTTATTTAGTTAAAAAGATAATTACCAGTCAGGCATGGTGACTTTACACCTATAATCCCAGAATTCTTGGAGGCTGAGGCAGGTACCTGGTAAGTTCAAACCTGTCCTAGAAAACTTAATAACTTAGCAAGAACCTCTGTCAAAAAGAAAAGAAAAATGGGATTGGGATACAGCTCAGTGTAAAGGTCCTGGGTTCAAGGCCCAGCATAGGGTGGGGGGGGCAGTCATTAATGTAGAAACATATGCTTAACAGTGGTCAGACAAAACTATGGAGAAATGTTTCAGGAGGGGAGATTTGGTTTTGATCCTACTAACTTTAGAGTCTTATACAACTCAATCTCTCTACTACTATTTATTTGAAAAACAGTAGGCAGAATAAGCAATAACATCTCACACTTTCTAAAAATTCTTTCTGAAGGGCCAGGGAAATAGCTCAGTAGAATAAGCACCTGCCTGGTAAACACAGGGTCCTGAGTTCAATCCCTGGTTAAAAAAAAATAATAATAAAATAAAATAAAATAAAATCCCTCTGAACACTGACATTAAAATTAGAAAAAGAAAAATATCTTCAATTTTTATATGCAACCAGAGTCAGGATGCAAAGTAGCTCAGCAGATTTTTTTAAGAAGTGTCACACTTCTATATATATGTTCATTTAGATACAGATAGAAGTTATCCTAGAACACACAGGCTGCTGGCCTAGGAGTACTTTTTCTTGCATTTTCCCTGTTCTGATCTTTTTTAAAGAGTTTGATCCTATAGACCTAGCAAGTTTTGGTAGACACCTTCTTAGCAAAGTCCTTGTACTTATATTCTATTCAAAAACAGGCATATTTGTATCTTGCTTCTGGAAAGGATATAGGGCTCTTTGATGGAGCAATATTCTTACTTTAACAACTAGGAAAAAACATGTCAAAATATAAAAAGTACCTATGTGATAGAACTATGGGAGCAATGAGAAATGTAGGTTTTCTACAATTCCAGAAATGAAGAAACCCCACCTATGTGAGCTGGTACTTTCCACCTGTTTTCTTTCCTCAAGGCAGGTATCAGTTTTTGGCGTGGGTTAAAGACAACATTCAGGCCCAAACAGGTCATAACATCTGAAGACAGAGACACAAGTGAAGGTTTTCATGCCTTCAAAAAAGTTGCCATGCAGCTGGAGACCAAAGGACTGCCATACATAGCACAGTGGCTGAAGTGCCTCCCTGACACGTGCAAGATCTGGTTCAGTCCCTGATACCACATGTCATGCGCAGCCCAGAACCCCAGGTGCCAGCCACAGAAATTGGGCACGGTAGCGCACACCTACAATCCCAGTGCTGGGGAGGCTGAGACGGGAGGATCACTGCAAGTCCATGCATAACAAGACCCTGTACCAAATAAAGAAACAATTTTTTAAAAAAAGAAATATTTGTTGATTTTTTTTATGTTTGAGATACTAAAGGTCTAGATTTAAAATTTCAAAAAGTTAGTCAGTATGAAACCTCCTATGTATGTGGTATTGCAAGGACAGAGACTCTCTAAAGAGAAGGTGTCTATGACAGCACATAATTGGTATTTCTTCCAAAATGTGCCAGAATTTGTAATGTATGAGGGGCTGACAATGGGCTAAGCTCTAAATCCCCAAAGGAAGATTTCACAGCCAGGAAAACAGCCCTATCTCCCAAAAGAAATCTAGAAAACCCATGCTGAAGGATAAAACAAGCAAAATTAAGTTTTACTAAAACTCCAACCTAGATAGTATTTTCCTGTCTGGAAGAATAATTAGCCCCTATGTGTCACTCTGAGGGGATACGGTCAGTAATGGAGGATAACATCCAGAGCTGCTAAAATTGTTTTTATAAACAAGGTTGGAATTAAACATTACTAAATATGAAGAGACAGAAAAATGTAATCAATAACCAACAGAGGAAAAAAAAACAGCAGCACCAAAAATGTTGGCTAGCGAATATAAATTTGAAAATAATTAAGAATAATTTTAAAAACATATTAAAGAGGGAAAATCTTCAGGCAATGAACGAAAGCCTGGATAATTTCACAAAAGATTAGAATCTATAGAAGAAAAAGAAATTGTGAAAAACAAAATAAACATAGAGCTGGAAAATGCAGCTTCTAAAATTAAGAGCTGTTTACGTGGGTTAAACACAAAACTGGACAAAAGAGAAAACAGAATTAATATACTTAAACACAAAGCAGCAAATGTCAAATTTGAAGCAAATCTTTTTCAGATTAGAGAAGGGAGAAGTTGAAGGAGGAAGAGAGGAGAAAGAACAAGAAAGAAGAGGAAAGGAAGTAGAACAAAAGAGTAAAACATAACAATGCAAAAGGAGACAAGCAAGAAATGGTCAACACTTTAATGTATGCTTAATTAGACTTCATAAAAGAAAAAAGAGGATGAGATAGAAGCAATATCAGATGTAATAATAGCCACCCAGTCTCCCCAAAGTAATGAAAATTATGAATGTGCAAAAAAGCTCTGTGAATCTCCAATAGGATGAATACAAACAAAAATGTATGAAAGGCTTTTTGCTAAATTGGTGAGGACTAAAGGTAAACATAAAAATCTCCAAAATGTCCAAAGAAAAACATATATTAATGTCACGGCACAAAAATGAGAGAGACAACTGATTTTTAACTGAAACTATGGATGTAGGTAGATGGGATGACACCTGGAAGTAAAAAACAAACCTGCTTAGTTAGAATTCCACATTTCCAATGAAAAGACCCTTAAAAAAGAAAGAAAGAAAGAAAGAAAACCAGGACAATCATTAGACACGAGCACCAAAATAATTACTTTCCAGAAAATTCATACTACAAGAAATAGAGACATTTTTAAGACTAAAAGAAAATGATCCTATGTAAAAGGATAAAAATTCAGGAAAAGGCCAGCATGGTGGCACATGCCTGAGAGCCCAGCACTCTGGAAGGCTGACACAAGTGGACAACAACCTAAACTCCTACCAAGGGAACTCAGAGAGAGATTCTGTCTCAAAAAAAAAAAAAAAAAAAAGCAAAGAGGACTGAGGTTACAGCTCAGTGTGAAGGTCCTAAGTTTGAGTCCTAGTACCACTAAAAATAAAAAGGAAGAAATGAAGGGTACTCCAAACCATGCACATATAAATAAAATATGACTGTTAATGTTTAAAAGTAAAACTAATAATAATGTCTCTTGAGTTAATGTGTAGAGGTAAAAATACATCATGAAACACAGGAAGGTAAGCAGAACAGGGAAAAGATTGAGTTAAAATGACATAAGGTTCTTATCTTGTTCAAGAAATGGCTGAAGTACCACTAGTAAGGTAGAATTAATAAAACATGGATGTTACTGAAATCTAGTGTAGAAACTGGAAATATACAATATAACTAAAAAGTTGAGAGAGAAGAAAATAATGCCTAAAAATTGAAAGTTAGGAAAAATAGCATAAACCAATTGTATGGCAAATAATAAAAAAACTTAAGTAAGCTCAAATATATTAGTAATTGTGTTAACTGTAGATTGAATATTCCCATCTAGTAGAAACATTTAGATTACATTAAAAATAAAAAAACCACTAAACAATTCTATGTTGTTTGCGAGATATACTTTAGGACACAGGCAGAAGAAAAAGGAAGAAAAAAGATACAACCTAAAATCATCCAACGAATCTCGGGAGTCATATCAGAAAAAATTGGGGCCCCATTTCACTGATGATAGCAGAGCATACTACAATGACTTCCAACAACTGCAGAACACACATTGAAGTGCACATGGTACGTTCAACAAAATTAGCTCAATCAAACTGGGCTTAATCAAATTCAATGAATTTCCAAAGACAAATTCAAGACAATGTCATATGGCACAAAATCTAATTATTAATTAGTAATAAGAAAGTATCAAGAGCAATGTACAAACATTTGTAAATATAAAAGCAGACTTCAAAGTAAAATTACTTAAAAAGCTATGGGGGGGGGGGCAGCAGGATGGCTCAGTGCTCTAAAGCGCCTGCTTAGGAAAGCGTGGGCGGCTGCAGGAAATGGGGTTCGATCCTTGGCACCACATGTTGCGCCAGCCCTGCCCTGTGGGCAGGCTAAGCTGGCCATAAAAATAAATAAACAAACAAACAAACAAAAGTTCTGAAACAAGAAAAAAATAAATAAAAATTAAAAATTATTTTTAAAAAAACTATGAGGGGCAGGATATTCATTAGACCAGGCCATTATTTTTGCAATTTTTAGAACTAATACTCTAATTACAGCTTTAGCTTTCTAGCTGCAAATTATTAGGGAATACAAGGGGGACAAAGTGAATGGTATTCTTGTAATCAAATCATCTAAGTCCAGACTATGGGATACTTTTCAAAATAAAACACTTACCTTCCAAAAACACATTACAAAGAAAAGTGGAAGAATCTACTAAATGACCTAAGAGAAATGGCTACTACTGTCATATATCAACCTTAACTATAGATTAATAAAAAGCAAAATATAAAAAAACACTATAAGGGAATTTGGGTATGTGACAATATTATATATATATATTTTTCCAATAATATTAAAATCTATTTTTAGAGAGTATTTTTAGAAAACATGCTCAGATACCTATGGATAAAATAAGCTGGGCATGGTGGCATATGCCTGTAATCCCAGCACTCAGATGGCTGAGGCAGGAGGATCAGTGCAAGTTCAAGACCAGCCTGGGCTACAAAAGTTAGCTCATAGAGAGACCCTGTCTCAAAAAGACAAAAAAATCTTATAGATAAAATGGGGTAAAAAGATAGAAATTTAAAGATTTATTTCAAATAATGTAAGCACAAAAACAGCAACTGGTAAGGGGGAGATAAAATAATGACAAGATGCAATGCCCCATCATAAAACCTGGGTGATGGCCTCATCAGAACTATAAGAGAGCCCTTCCTGATCCTTGTCTCAGTGCAGGAAGTTTGTATTTGCAATGCTGAGGATAAGCTATTGCAAAACCATCAAGTTAATTCCAATCTACCACTTTCCATGCAACCTCCAGAGAGAATAAAGACATTAACACATACTTCTAGCTATGGGGAGCCAAGGAGTCCTAAGTCCAGCCATGATGATGGCTATCTGGAACAAAAGCCTTGACCCAAGACCAAACCTATTTTATTCATTTATGAAGAAAAAAGCGGCTTGAGGATGAATGACTGAGGATAGCAGGAAGTAGGTGAGTGCCAAGAACTGTGATAAGTAGGAGGCTTGCATTCACCTCTGCAATATGCAAAGAAGGACATGCAGAAAGTAATTGGCATTATACAACTGAGAGAGGATGTAATGTTTTGGGGTCAGTGCTTCAGCTCTGATGTGTAAACTTTCTAGCCCCAGGAAGTCATGGCCTCCACCTCAAAGCTCATCCCAGCCCACAGTGTGGAGCATTGGCTCTTTGTCCTGTCTCGACCCAGCTCGCATTAGAGAGCAGAAGGTGGGGGTTTCAGGGATACAATCTGCTGTCCTGAAGACTACCACTAGCACCTTAGCTAGACTCGTATGCATTGCCTAAGGCCAACTGAAGGGATAAGGAAAAGTCCTTCCAGGCTCAGCCAAAATGGAGATGATTCCTCCTCTTTCAAGGAGAATCACCCACGTAGTCCTCCACAAGAACTTATTCTATATTCTTTCTACTTGTGTATATAAAGTTCTCTATCATAGAGGTTTTATAATAGGTGTATCACCATAATGCTATAAATTATGACATAAGCAGTAGAAAACTGTTGCATTTCAAAAACACAAATGTAGGGTCAGTGAGATACCTCAGAAGTCTAAAGCACCTGCCTAGGCAAGCTTAGGCAATTGCAGGGACCACAGTCAATCCCTAGTACCACATGCTGCACCAGCTCCACCCCCAGAACAGGCTGAGCCAGCCATAACATAAATAAATAAAGTAAAAAAAAAGTACAAATGGATAAGACATATTCTACAAATAAATATCAACAGTTTTATTAGCACTTGTTTTTGCTGTCTTTGGTAAATATTTTTAAAGGAACAAATGAGAAAAACGAAAAGTTATTTGAAGATAATATGAGTGTATGTATATACTTGCCCTGATTAATGGTGCTCCATAATCTTCCACATGTTTGTTTAACCATTTGTGTTTTCTTTAGGGAGAAAAGTTTGTCACTAACCAAAAAGCAATGATTATTTAAGGCACTTTTTTGCCTGAACATACCTATTCTACTGTCAGAACTATGAGCTGCAATCGGTTATCTCACTTTGTGGTTTTCCACTCTCAATATTGTCTTTTTTTTTTTTTTTTTGTAGGGAAGGATCTACAGGGTGTTCAGGGTCTCACTACTAGATCAGACTCCTAGTGATCTGCCTGTTTACAGCCTCCCAAGAGCTGGGATTATAGGCACACCACCACACCCAGTCTCAATGGCTGTCTCAGCAAGCCCTGGGGGCGGGGCTGGCATGGCAGGCCCAGGGATCGAACCACAGGCTCCTGTGCCTACTTGCAGGTGCTTCAATCTGCTGAGCTATTTGGTCAGCCCTCAAGATTGAGAAGGATTTTTCTTTGTTTTGGCTGCCTCAGGCAGCCTTCAGGGTGGGTCCGATGTGGCAAGATTAAAATATTTTCATTTGATATACTTAAATAATTAAATATTCCTATTTTAATTATTATATTCCCTATCTTGCTTAAGGAAATAATCCCTCCTCTGGATTTATTTATCATTAAAGCTGTATCTGGATCTATTCAGCTTGTCTTTCTACCTTATCTTTGTGTCCATATTATATTAATTACTATAAGGCGTAACAAGTCATGCCACTTGCTTATTAGAGTTGTAATAACTATTTCCGATCTTCTACATATCCATATGAATTTTAGAAGCACATTACACAAAGTATTATGATTTTGAATGGATCTTCACAAAAGTCAACTTGAGGAAACTTGACACTTGACTGACTTACTGAATACTTGACACTGACTTACTAAATACTTGACTGACTTACTGAATACTTGACACTTGACTGACTTACTGAATAATAAAAATCTCCATCATCATCATCATCATCATCATCATCATCATCATCATCATCATCATCACTGTTGACCTGGGGATTGAACTTCGTACTTTCCAGGCAGGCACTTGTGCCTGAGCTATCTCCCTGCCTTACCATCTTTATTATTACTTAGATTTTTCAAAAAAATTTTTTTTCCAAGTTTTTTTTTCTTCTTTCAGAACTTTCGTTTGTTTATTTATTTTTATGGCCGGCTCAGCCTGCCCTGAGGGCAGGGCTGGCACAGCATGTGGTGCCAGGGATCGAACTGCGGTCCCTGCAGCCGCCCAAGCTTTCCTAATCAGGCGCTTTAGACCACTAAGCCATCCTGCTGGGCCCCTCTCCAAGTTTTCTCCAAAAAGGTTTTTACGATTTTTATGTTCCTAAGAACTTGATACTTGAAATGTTGTGATACATATTATCTTTACAGATTTTTATTTTCAATTGGTTGGCATTGAAGTATAGAAATAGAATTGATTTCTGTATCCAGAAATCTTGCTAAGCACTTATTAATATTTATAACTTACCAATAAGCTATTTAGTATTTCTTATGTATACAATAATGTCATCTGTGATCACTGGTTTATTTCCTCCTTTTCAGCTATTTTCCTTTATCTTACTACATTGCTCTGAATCTCCATTACACTAATAAGCTAAAGTACTAGTAATAAAAAGCAATACTATCCCATTTCTGATTCCAGAAAGGAAATTTTTAATATTTTCCTAGTACATTTGGTATAATTTTTTTGTATTCTTTATATTAAAGACTGCTCTTCTAATCTTATTTTGTGGTGAATTTTTATCATAAATTAATGCTAATTTTTGTCAGGTTTTTCAGCCATCTACTGGCTATATATACCTTTTATATTTATTCTGATGACTTGACAAGTTATATTTTTTTAAACTTTATTTATTTATTTATATTTACTTATTTATGTTCTGGCCGGCTCAGCCTGCCTTGGGGGTGGGACTGGTGCAGCATGTGGTGCTGGGGATCAAACTGTGGTCCCTTTGGTTGCCTAAGCTGGCCTAAGCAGGTGCTCTAGACTGCTGAGCTATCTAACCATCCTATATTATTTTAATTTAAAACAAAATCAGCATTTCTAAGATAAACCCCATTTAGTCATATATATTTTTCTTTCTATTTATCGCTCGATTCATACTTAGTATTTTCTCAGAATACTTCTTAATACCAAGGATCAAACTTATGACCTTGTACTTGCCAGGCAGGTACTGTGTCACTGAGCTGTAACACAAACTATATTCAAAAGTAAGCTATATTCAGCTATAGTCAATAATAAGTCTGTTTTGTAGTTTTGCATCCTTGTGCTATTCTTGCTAGATTTTTGGCATCAACTCATAAAATGAGCTGGGGAATATACTCTTTTATTTTCTTTGGAATAGTTCATGGAAAGCTCAAATCTCTTTATATATTTGGTAGAATTTGCCAGTAAAAATAAAATAGACCTATAATTTATTTGGAGAGCTTTTAATTGTCAACTTTCTCTAATGCAACAGGGTTTTTTCATTTTCAATTTCCTGGATCTCTTTGAATCTATTTCATAGATAGATAGATAGATAGATAGATAGACAGATGTGCACACATTCTATGTCATATATATAGATCAGAAATAGTCTCTCAGGTTAAAAAAAAAAAAAGAAAAAAGAAATAACTATAATGAAAGAATTGTTGAGCACATCTAAAGAAGACATTGATAAAAAAAAAAAAAATAGAGCCATGTTGAAAATGATGGAAGCATTGACTAAACAATATGGCGGGGGGGAGCCTGCAGGTTAGCTGAGTTCTTTAAGCATCTGCTCAGGCAAGTGCAGTCAGGCACAGTGGACCAGGATACCAGGGTTTGATCCCTAGCTCAACAAGCCTTGCCCTGAAAGCATCATATGTATTTGGAAAGCATCAATACATATATATATATATATATATATATATATATATATATATATATATATAATATTAAAATAAATATATATATTTTTATTTTATTTATATATATATACAAATATATATTTTTTCCTTTCTTTTCGGTACTAGGGATTGAACTCAGGACCTTGCACTTGCCAGGCAAGCTCTTACTCTATTGAGCTATATCCCTGGCTCCTAAATTAAAAAGGATGATTTTTGGGGGGGGGGCAGGGGGCTCTCCTAAGATGCTGTGCCTTACTGCATTTGCCTGAGATGCTTAAACAACTCAGCTAACTTGCAGGCCCCTCCCCATATTGTTTAGCCAACGCTTCCATCATTTTTCAACACTCCTCTATTTTATTTATTTTTTTTTTATCAATATCTTCTTTAGATGTGCTCAACAATTTTTTCATTATGGTTATTTCTTTTTTTACCTGAGAGACTACTTCTGATATGATTTCCTCTATACCCACCTGGAGTTGTTTCTCTACTTTAGTTGCAATGATTTCAAAGATTTCAGGTGTGTGACTTCTAATTCCTTCTCTGCTGATGTCCCCTGGACTTGTTCTGGGTGGGATGGGCCTGACATTGTATTTTGCTCCTTTGTCTTGTCATTTTCTATTTCAGAAAACTCTTCATTTTGATTTCTGGGATAATTCTTGGGAAATTTTGATAGTAGGCAGCTATTTCACTACTATCAAGGCCACTCTAGGAAAAGCCTATACTTCAGTAGTATCTTCTGTGTGTCAGAGATTCTTGGTTGGTGTCTGTCCTGAGATCTTGCCTTCCCAATTAATTGAGAATGGGATACTGTCCTCCATTTTAGGTGTAGCACTTTCCTGAGATTATTGTCTCAATACTTCCCAATATTGTAACCCAAGGTAGAGTAAGTGGTTAAAACAGGTATGATAACCTAGCTACAGCAGTACAATTAGCAATAATAACATCAAACAAAATTGCAAAATGACAAACTTTGGTGACTACAGGTTTTGTACTTTAGACCACAGAAGCAAAATCTATAATACATAACACAATAAATTATGAACTAGGAGTCTGTACGCAAAATGTCTGCCCTTGTTAGGAGTAGCTTTACCTTGTGCTCCTCTGACCACGCCAATTACCAGCTTCCAGGTGCTTCACTTCATGTGGGGGAATGGGCTAGGCACCGGTATTCCTCTGGCCAGGCTGGTTACCCAGGGTCCTGAGCATTTCTGTCCTAGCTGCTGGTCCCCACAATGCAGGAGAATGGGCTGGGTACCTAGATTCCTGGCCAAGTTAGTTGCCTAGAATTCCAAGCGCCTCTGTGCCAGTCCCCACAGTGCAGAGAATCCATTAATCAATTCTTAAGAATTACACTGTTTTTGATGCTATTGGAAAGGTGTGGTTCCTCTATTTCCTTGAGTTTATTATTATATACAAGAATGCTATTGATTTCTGAGTGTTTACTTTATGTCCTACTACAGAACTAAATTTAGTTATTAATTCTTGAAGTCTTTTGGTGGAGTTTTTAGGGTCTTCTGTATAGAGAATGATGTCATCTGCAAATAATGGTAATTTAACTTCTCTTTTTACTATCTTTATTCTTTTTATTTCTTGTCTTGTGTAACTGCTCTGACTAGTGATTCTAGAACATTAAACAAAATTGCTGATACCAAGGATTGATGTTCTTGCTTTCAAAATACTTGCTCCTTGGACGTGGAGACATTCTGGTAAAGAAATGCATTCTCAAGAAATGAATTTTACTTTGTGTGTGATATGGATGAAGCCAATATGCTATGGAAGCATGAAGAGAGGTAGTCTTACTCTTGCTTTATAACTTAGTGTTTTAAAATGGTAAAATAGTAGGAAAAGAGAAAGTGGTAGGAGGGTGGTGGGGAGACAGCTCAGTAGAGTAAGTGCTTGCCTGGCAAGAGCAAGATCTTGAGTTCAATTCCAGGTGAGGTGAGGTGAGGTGAGGTGAGGTGAGGTGAGGTGAGGTGAGGTGAGGTGAGGTAAGGTAAGACAGGCATAGTAATCTGAATGGATTTACACATCATACTTCGGAATCTCAATATAGCGTAAATGTGAGAGCATCAAAAGCTTTGCATTTATCTGATTTGTGCATATTAGGAAGTTAGAAAAGGAGAAAAATATGGAGTACTCACAAGATAAATAACTGCAACAATTTAGAGTTATACAGAGAACCAAAAAACCACACTACAGGTCTGACATGAGAAGCAGGCCATACTTGCTGCCAGCTTAAGGAAGAAGACAGCACAAGCGTGTTAATTTCCTTACCTGTAACAAGATGCTCCATAGGGACATTCCGGTCGCTCATCAGTGTCACCTTGACCCATGACTGGTACACCTCCATAATCACTATCACCAGGGTGGTTAAAGTGCTGGAAATGGACAGGATTCTTTCTATAAAGGCAGAAAAAAAATTAGTAGGACATCCTAGATTTTTAGTGAATATAGCATGAAACAAAACAATACACATTGATGATTACAGAACATGAACCAACTTGCTAATTGACAACATAAGCATAGATGATATGTTGGTGATAGATGGCATGTTGGTGATATAAAATTGATGCTAAGTAGTTAGTTCACAACTCTTATGGAAACAAATGAATTTCTGGTGTTATATGATAGGTTAGGAATATCAAAGGATAAATTTTGAACATTTCTTTTCACAGCACGCATAGGTATGTAGTAAGTATATAACAGAAATCTCCCAAGTATACAATCTTACAATCTTTTAAGACTTAATAAAGTAAATACATCTACCTACCTTTAGCTAAGAGTTTTTAAAAAATATTTCCAAAATTGTATTAAAGTCCTCATGTGCTCCCCCATCCTTTCAATCAATAAACCCACTTTACAATGTAAAGACAACCATCTTGGCTTCTCAAAGTGTTCTTCAAATGCTTATCTCAAGTCTCTTTGACACTCAAAATTATTAAAATTTGATAAGAGTTCTTGTTCATGTGGATCACTTATCTTATTAGAAAGTTTTACTTATTATGTTTTTTGTAAGAATCTTTTCACTTATGTCTTATACTTCGAGTACTCTGAAGATGATACAGTGTACAAATTACTCTTATCTCTTATTGTTATGAAACCTAGCCTTTTATAAAATAAATTAAAAATGAGAAACTATAAAAATATATTCATTTCTTCAAAAACAATTAAATCTTCTACATGTTATCATAGATAACACATCTTTAGTGTCTTCTAAGACAAAAAAAAAAATCTGTGGAGACATATGCTTGGTTTAACTGCTACTCACTCATTATGACATATGTTTTGTGGTCTCCATAGAAAGAAATCTATGAAAACACTTTACTACTATTGTGAAAAATAATTTTTACCTACATTTCTCAGATATATACTTGCCAAATTCCACAGGTCTCTATTGTAGAAGATTAGTATCATTTGCTTTTTTGTTTTTTTGTGGAACCAGGGATTGAACTTAGGCCCTTGTGCTTGCCAAGCCAGCACTTATACTACTGAGCTATCTTGCCAGCCCGTGTCATTTGCTTTTTAACTTAAAGGGAAATGTTCAATATATGCCTTGAGCCTAATTTTTCTCTGTGTGGTTAATCCCTGTTGCTGCATTGTAATAGTAGTACATTTTCCTTAAATTTTCTGTTATTCAGGCTGCTGACTTTTATAAATACTACAGCCACCATTCTGGATAAGCCTTTCTGGTACAGAGTGACAGACATTTCCTGAGGACATGTTAGGTAGGATCAGTTACAGGCTATTAGTATGCTCAGGTTTGATCATGATCGCCAAATTTATAAAATGACTATTAATTTCACCACCACTAACAATTATTAGAGTAACAAATATTCAAGAATCTCCTCACCATTTGATATGGTTGGTTTTCATTCTATTTCTGAAATAGTATTTGAAGCACACACACACACAGCAGACCAAATCTGGCCTGTTGCCTTATTTAAAAACTTTGGTTACTAACCCATAACAAAATTTACCTCTTAACCACCACAAGGGTTCAGTTAACTAGTTGTAAAGTATATTTGTGTTACATACAGCCAACTGCCCCAATTTTTCCACCTTGCAAAACTGAAATTCAAATCCATTAAAATATAACTCACCATCTCCCCTTCTCCTGCCCCCTGGCAACTGCTATTCTAACCTGTTTCTATGAATGGGATTATCCTCAGATATTTCATATATGCAGAATCACAAGAGTATTTATCATTTTATGGCTAGTTTACTTGGCATATTATCAAAGTCCATCCTTATTGGAGCATGTGTCTGAATTTTCTCCCACTTTAAGGTTGAATAAAAATTCCCTTGTAAGCGTACCTCACACTTTATTCACTCAGCCCTGAAACACACCGAGGCTCATTCTACCTACTGACCACTGTGAAGAGTGCTGCTGTGAGCCAGGGTGTGTGGACAATTCTTTTGATATCCTGCTTTTATTCTCTTGGATACCCAGCACAGAGGTACTGCATTTTATCATAATTACTTCCCTTTTTAATTTTTTGAGGAAAGTTCTACTGTTATCCACAGTGGCTGTATCATTTCACATTCCCATCAAAGGTGTACTGAAGGCTCTGCTTCAGATTTATTATGACCTGGCTTGAATTGATTTTCACAGTAGCAACCCTAGTAGGTGTGCGATGATATCTCATGTGATTTTTCATTTGCCTAATGATAAGCAATGTTAAGGAACTTTTCATAGGTTCTTGGGAGACAGACAGACAGACAGACAGACAGACAGACAGACAGACAGACAAATAGATAAATTCTTTAGAAAAAGGCCTGTTCAAGATCTTTCCTCTTTGGATCAAGTTGTTTTTTAAGTAACAGTTCTTTGTAATTCTGGATTAACTTTATCAGATATACAATTTGAGTTTATTTTTCTACTATTCCATTGATATCTTTTTATTCTGCTCTTATGTAGTCTGATATTATGAAGTCTGATATAGTCTTAACCTTTTATTTTTGTTGGCCTATGTTTCAATATCATAACATGTCAAGTCTAATGATGTGAAGATTTTTCCTGTTTTATTCTAAGAGCTTCATAAACTAGGTTTCATATTTAGGTCTGATCTGGCTTGTATCTAAATTGTCTCCCAAAGCCAGAGGTGGCTGGATCTAGGGTGTGTGATGCTAGGACTTGGGGTGTAGTACCTGCCGTAGGGTATGGATAAAATAAATGAGACACAGAGGGCTGTTGGTGCTTGTTGCTTGCTGCCTTCGGTCTACCTGCACGCTGATGCCCCTCTGCCATGCTACCCTGGCTTAGAACCAGCCAATTGGGAACTGGAACCACTACAAACTATGAGCTAGAATAACCTTTCCCCCTTTAACTCCGAGGATCAGGTATTTTCTCTCTGCAATGGGAAAAGTAATACATTGATTCATGTTAATTTTTAAATATAACAAAGTCAGCATCTAACTTAATTCTTTTGTTTGTGGATATCTAGTCCTTCTTGTACTATTTGTTAAAAAAGAAAAGATCCTATCCTCTACCTTACTGAGTTATCTTGACGTTGTTGAATATTACTTAATCATCTATACTAGGGTTTACTTCAGAGCTTCTCACTTTTTTTTTTTAATTTTTAAACTCAGCTGCATGTACTACCTCTTAAAGCAGAATGTGACATGGGCACTCCACTTCCACTCACAGGCCTTGTTCCAAATGGTTTTTGTAACAGCTCTGTGGTATTCCTAGGAACCTGTCTCTCCCTTGAAACAGTACTTTTCTTTGGAAAACAAGCCCATGCAGCTCCTGCCATCAAGTTCTCAGCATATCATACTTGTAGAAGCCTTGGATATGAGGATTTAAACTACTGGGGAAAGCTTAAAAAAAAAAAAAAGAAGATCCTATAAGGAAACTAAAGCTATTTTAACAAATATTCCTTTAAGCTTCAGGGAATCTCAACATTTCAGAGACACAAGATTTGGTCTAATGACACTTGCTCAGTAACTTAGCATTTCAGACTTCACAAAGTTAACAGTTAAGTTACATCTTGCCACAAACATCTCAAACTGTTAAATCAAGGTGAAACTAGAAAAAACACTACTAGCTCTGCTTTAGTGCCTAAAATATTACAGCATTACATAAAAGCACAAAGAAATCTTCTCTTGTCCTTAAAAGCAGTTATCATGCCATACAGAATTAACAAAAAAAAAAAATCCTTCAAAATATGTATTATCAGAGGGAATGAAGGTTAAAGCACCGACCAGTGGTTCCTCAGGTGGGGCTCAGTCGACTTCTTCCTCACATGACATGTCATCATCGCCATCAAGGGGTGGCACCTCCTCACTGACAGCAGCAGTGGTGTCATTGGCAGTGGGGTCGTCCTCATCAGTACCTACATCCAGCTTGATCCTCCTGTAAATCCTGTTCATGTGTGTCTGCGGGTCTTCCAGGCTGAAGTAAGAGGACAGCAGAGCAAGATCACCAGATCCTTCACAGACTTGTCGTTCTTATCAGCCTCTGCCATTTGCTTCGAAGTTTCAATAATGGAATGGTCAGGGTTTATCTCCAGGTGCTTCTTTGCCACCATGAAACCCATCGTGGAGGTGTCTCTTAGGCTTGGGCTTTCATGATTCTTCCATGTTTGCTGGCCAGCCATCTGTGCTTGTGACAGTACAGCATGGGGATGTCACTAATTTGACACAACCACCCTTTTGACCTTTTTCTCCAAAATGTCTTTCATTTTTCAAACATTGTCTTTTTCTCTTCCTATTTTTGATTATTTGTTTGTTTGTTCTCCTCTTCATCTTCTGCAAGTTCCAAGCCCTCTTTAGTAACTGACACTAAAAGTTTTCCCATCAAATTCCTGACACTGAAAGTTTTCCCCTCAAATTCCTGTAGCTGCTGAACACAGTACTCATCTATGGGCTCCATCATGTAGATCACTTCTAAGCCATGCTTCTGGAGCCATTCCACAAAGGCTGACTTAGCTACCCAGTCCTTGGTTTCACCTGTGAGGTACATGTGTTTCAGGTTCTCCTTCATCCTGGTGCAATGGTCCTTGAGAGAAACCATCTCATCCCTAGAAGCAAATGTGTAGTAGCATAGCAGTTCTCAAAGCCTCTGATTCTGAGAGTCTTCATGTATTCCAATCTTTATGTTCTTAGAAAAGTGCTCACAGAACTTGTTGTAGTTCTTCTAATCCTCTGCCAGTTCAGTGAATAATTATAAGCACTTTTTTACCAAATTCTTTTGGACTTCCAAAATTTTGCTGTTGTAACATTTCCCAAGAAATATTTAGAGGGAGATCTTCAGAATTCACCACCCCTCTGATGAAATTCAGGTACTCATGAATCAGTTCCTCACAGTTATCCACGATGAAAACTCTGCAGACATACAACTTGATGTGGTTCTTCTTTCTGTTTTCAGATAGGTCAAAAAGAGCTTGTAATGGGACAAAAAGAGCCCTAAATTCCAACTGTCCTTCAATGGAAAAATGCTTCACTGCCAGGTAATCCTCCCAGTCACTGGTCATACTCTTGTAGAATTCCCCATACTCTTCATTAGCAATATCATCAGGGTTTCTGGTCCAGATGGGCTTCATTTTGCTCAGTCTTCTTGATCAATATACTTCTCCTTAATTTTCTTCTTGTCACCATCTTTTCTTCCTCTTCTTCATCAGAACCAACATCTATTTTAGGCTTGTCATCAGACTTCTTTTCTTTGTCTTCCTCTTTGACCTCCTTTTCTTCAGCCTCATTCACTTCTTTATCTTGTTCCACAGAAAGAGTAATGGGATAACCGATGAACTGTGAATGTGTCTTCACAATGTTTTATTATTATTTCTTCCAAGTACTCAATTTGGTTTTCTTTCAGATGTAAGATAACTTTTGTTCTTTAGCCCATAAGTTCACCCATGTCTGTCTTCACAGTGCAAGACCCTCCTGCTGAGGACTCCCAGGCATACTGCTCATCACTGTTATGCTTGGTGAGCACAGTCACTTTCTCAGCAACCAGGTTGGCAGAGTAGAAACCCACAGTGAATTGACCAATCATGGAGATGTCAGCGCCTGTCTGCAAAGCCTCCATGAAGGCCTTGGTGCCCAACTTGGCTATGGTGCTGAGATTATTGATCAGCTTTACCTTGGTCATTCCAATCCCAGTATCCACTATGGTGAGGGTACAATCTTGCCTGTTCAGAATGAGGTTAATACGTAGCTCCTTGCCAGAGTCAAGCTTACTGGAGTCTGTCAGGCTTTCATACCTGATTTTGTCCAAAGCATCAGATGAACTGGAAATCAACTCCCTCAGGAAGATCTCTTTTTTTGAGTAAAAAGTGTTGATGATCAGGGACAACAACTGTGCAATTTCTTCCTGGAAGGTGAAGGTCTCCACCTCCTCCTCCTTCATGGGCTGGTCCTGGGTGTGGGTCTCGTCCAGGATCCTGGCTGAGTGATGTGACAACTGACACGGTAACCACTTCTACATGCTGAAGCAACTCCAGAGCTTTTCATTTTATTCCATCCATGTGTATTTCTCCCTTTATGCTAGTACAGCTTTGTTACAAGTTTTGATATCAAGAAGTATGAGATCTCTAACATATTTATCTGAAAAGTATTGTGAATTTTTAAAGTTTTGCAGTAATGTCATTTTAAATAATTATAACTTTATTTTTCCTCATCAATCCATATTAGCTATTTGTTTTTGTTTTACTGTGCTAGCTATGATCTCTATTATAATGCCAAGTAAGAGAAGCAACAGTGGGCATTGTTTAATGCCTAACATCATGGGAATTTTCAATATCTCAATATTAAGTATGATGTTAAATTCTTAGTTTCTATAGATATTGTTTTTTGTTTTGTGTGTGTGTGTGTGTGTGTGTGTGTGTGTGTGTGTGTGTGTGTGTGCAGGGTTTCACTACATAGCTCAGACTCGTAGTGATCCACCTGATTTCTGCCCCCCTAGTGCTCGGATTACAGGTGTGCACCACTGCACTCAGACTCCACTACTGGCTCAGCACACCGGGGGTAGAGCTGGAACGGCATGAGGTGCCAGGGATCAAACCCGG
This sequence comes from Myocastor coypus, assembly GCA_004027025.1. Classification (NCBI taxonomy): domain Eukaryota; kingdom Metazoa; phylum Chordata; class Mammalia; order Rodentia; family Myocastoridae; genus Myocastor; species Myocastor coypus. The sequence continues at coordinate 36,858 of PVJA010006415.1, forward strand.
GCCCCTGCACTTACCTAAGTAAGCACTTAGTCCACTGAGCCATCCACCAGCCCTTGTAGATATTCTTTATTGAACTAAATAAGTTTTTCTGGTTCTATACATTTAAGATGTTTTTTCATTTAAAAAATGGTTTTTAGATGCTGAGATGATCATTCTGAATTTTAATTTTCTATTTTAATCTGATTATACAGGGAACTGTGTCCCTCTAAAATTCATACGAAGAACTACTTCCTAATAACTGCATTTAGAAACAAAGCCTTCAAAGAGATAATTAAGGGTAAATGAGGTCATGTGGGTAATGCTGTAAATCAATATGACTGGCATTCTTATAAAATGAGGGAGACACAGGGAGGTATTAGGACAAAGGAAAGGTCACAGAAAGGCAGATGAGGAGCGACCAGCCATATATAAGCTAAGGAGAGGATCTCAGAAGAAAACAACCTTGTTGACATCTTGATAAAGGACTTAAGCCTGCCAGTCTGTGGTATGCTATAGCATCCTTTAATACTGCACTAAATATTACAAGAAGTAACATTGCACTAACATTTTGGTAAGAATCCCCACTTACACACACACACACACACACACACACACACACACACATTTGTTCTGCACACACTTGCAGAAGAGAGAAAATATGAGTAATGCACTTGCATTATAACAACCTACTGTTAGTTATTAGGATAGTACCACAATAGCAAGAATTTATGCACACAAGACGGTAATTGATTCATGAAAGCTCTGTCTCCATAACCCGAACACCTCTCTGCCTTTTGTCCCAACACTACCACACCAGAAACTAATTTTCCAATACATAAATATTGGGGGACATAGTACAACCATAGTACCCTCTTCAACTCTGAATGCTTCTTACCTTAAATTTAACTTTATCTTACATTAGCAATAGATACACAAGCTCATCTTCAGTCAGAGTTTATAATGTTTTTTCATCTTTAAACATTCAACCTTTAAGATGTAAGTCTTACAAGTAAATAGAGGTTTTTTTTTTTTTCTTTTCATCCAGAAGGATACATTATGGATAAAAAGAAAATACAGCAAAATGGTAGAGTTAAAATCAGGTATATCAATAATTATATTACATCACATGTAAAGAAATCAAATATTCCCAATTAACAATGAGGACTGCCACTTTACAGCGCATATGTAAGAAACCTACAAAGGCAATCTATGAACCAAGCTTTCACTTTAAGAATTTAGAAAAGGCACAGTAAATTAAATTTAAAGAACATAAAAGAAAAAAGTAAAAATGGATAGAGAAGAAAGTGATGGAAAAAAGACATGAAATGGAAAATCCAAAACTTGCTTATTTGAAAAGACAATATGAGTGATCTCTAGAAAGACTGGAAAAAGAGAGAGGCAGATGCAGAGAGAGGAGGGAGGGAGGGACAAAGGGAATAAGAAGAGAGAGAAGCAGAGACAGGGCGACACACAGACAGGGGCAGGGGCAGGGGCAGGGGCAGGGACTAGGGTCTTATGACACATCACCAATACTAGAAACAAATAAAAAGGACATTCCTAAAAGTCTTCCAAACAGTGAAAAGATAAAAAGATAGAGTATTATAAAATAATATTATGCCAGTCAATTAGAAAACTTGAAAGAACAATAATGAATAATGAATTCCATTATTACTGTAAACAGATTTTAAAAATCAGACATAAATTGAATTGTCTCTTCCTGCTACATGCTATGGTTTGTATCTAGTAGTCCCCCAAAGCCTCATGCAGTCCTGGGGGGCTTCTGGAGTTTGTGATTGATTACTGTGGGTGTGGATGCTGCACCCGCCCTGGGGCAGGTCATCTGCATTACACAGGAGGAGGGTTCATCTGCCTGGGCTGCTGCCACTCCCTTCTCTCTGCTGCTCTGGGCCACCACTACGAAAGGCTGCCCTCTGCCAGGTGTCTCTCTGCCTTGGAGACAGCTGAATATAGACCGAAACCTCCAGTAACTATGAGCTAAATAAACCTTTCCTTCCCTAATTTGAGTGTCGAGTATTTGTCCCAGCAATGAAAGAAGAGTAACTGAGACACCGTATACATGGAATGTATTTTTAAATTATAACTTATAGGAAAAGAAGATGAAAAAAAGAAATTAAGATTTGTTATGTACACTTACCAAATGCACACAAGGAACGTAAACATTATGCACCACCACATGTATTCCTAATAATTTCTACATGTTTTACATGCTGTATAAATTTTGCTTAGCATAGTCAGTATTCATTTATATTATATCCACATTTACCCTCTGGGTTTATATACTTCAATGTTGACTTGGCAAACAGTGAAATTTATCCAAGCCCCACGAGATCACCAAAGCTTGTGTCTCTTAGCCTTCAGCTGACATTAAAAATTTGGCAACTGTCATAAAAGGAAAGGGAGAGTCAAAGTTTTAGTGCCTTTGAAGTTTTCAAACATGAGTACTCAGCATTTTCAGTGGGAAATTTTGTCTTGAACAAGATGCTTCACCCTTAACAGAAGTAAAAACATTACAGCATATATCATTAATCCTTTATGTGACCTAATATAGATAAAAGCTACAAGTTACAATTAAGCAATACATTTCATATGTGCCAGTAAGAGACAATTCAACTTATGTCTGATTTTTAAAAGCTGTTTACAGTAGTAATGAAATATACAGTATTAAGCAATGAAATATACAGTATTAAGCAGAAAAACTGCATAGTTTAAAAGTCTAAAATCTGCAAAAACACTTTTTCTGGAAACAACAGTTCCTACAAAGCTAGATGATACTCTGTTCTTACTATTTCAGAAAAGTTTGAAATGAGATGCAACTGCTCTAGAAATGTTGAAGTTGAAGTGTGTGTAGATTTTCCTGGTACATACATAAAATTCAATACAGAAATTGGTTGTGGAAATACAGATCTAAAAGTTGCGGGCCCGGCGGGATGGCTCAGTGGTCTAGAGCGCCTGCTTGGGAAAGCTTGGGCAGCTTCAGGGACCGCGGTTCAATCCCTGGCACCACATGCTGTGCCAGCCCTGCCCTTGGGGTGGGCTGAAACAGCCATAAAAATGAGTGAATAAACAAATAAAGGTTTTTTAAAAAAAAAAAAAAAGATAAAAGTTGCTAGGTTAGGACTGAGTAAGACTAACCTTAGAAACAATGTTCTAGGGCTGGCAAGATGGTTCAGCAGTCTAAAGTGCCTGCTTAGGAAAGTTTAGGCAACCACAGGGACCTCAGTTTGCTGGCACCACATGCTGCACCAGCCCTACCCCCAGGGCAGGCTAAGCTGGGCATTATACAAAAAAAAGAAAAAGAAAAGAAATAATGTTCTAGCCACAATGAGACAAAACATATACATAAATAACTGGAAATCTAATACTGAATACTAAATATTAGATTTAATTTTTAAAAAGTTAGAAACAGTCTGAGGTAAAAAAAAAACTGTAGAATAGAGAATGAGCAGGTTAGAAGAAGACAGAAATGTCAGGTCTGAAATGTCAGACAAGGACTCAGAAAGGACTGAAGGGGAGCAGGATTTCTAAGCAATAGAAACAAGATGAAGGAATGGAAAGTCAAAGATAAATGTTATAAGCTGACTCCACCAACCTTTTTTTGTAACAAATTTTATAACTGCCATGTTAACCTTATCTTCTCTGTGAACCCCAACCCTGGTTTCAGATGTTCTCCCTAATTTTTTTTTTTTTTTTTTTTTTCCTTTTTGAGACAGGGTCTTGCTATGCAGTTGAGGCTGGCCTTGAACTCACTTTTGTAGCCCAGGCTGGTCTTGAACTCGCACCAATCCTCCTGCCTCAGCCTCCCAAGTGCTGGGATTATAGGCGTGAGTCACCACGCCCAGCTTGTTCTCCCTAATTACAGGCATACAAAAAATTAATTAATTAACCTGGTGCTAAGTGTTCTTCCTGATTACAGAAACCAAGAGCAACTCCTAAAACCTACATCTCTTTCTTCCCCAACCCTGGTTGCCAATTGTCCTTCCTGATTATGGGATTAAAGACAACTCCTAAATCTTGCAAAGTTCCCCCCTCCGATCAAAGGCAATTCCTAAATCATATGGAAGGTTCCCTGTCCCCCAGCCCTGTGGTTTTTCCCTTTAAAAATTGTGTTTCACCTCAGCAGCTTGCTTCACTCACCTGATCCACAAGGGAGTGCTGCCGCTGGGCTCAGCTAATAAAGTGCTCCAAAGCTTTGGTTTTGGTGTCTATTGTTTTGCAGCACACCACAATAGAGCAGCATGACTGACAAAGATTACAGGATTCCAAGGTCCTCTGGACTATGCTAAAAAAAAACTCAACTTTAGCCACTCAAATATTGTGTAATAGAAAAATAATGTTATTGGACTCTCCACCCTTTCTTTATTTTCATCTCTATTTTTATTTTCTTAGCCAAATCACTAAAGCAACAAGGAATGCAAACTTGGGGAAAAGAACGGACACTTAGGTGATTCTTCACTTGGCCCAAGGGGAGACATCAGTATGAACCAAAGCAGAAGAAGCGCTGAAGCTAAAAGGTCTTACTTTTAAAATGGTCATATGTAATAAGAACTCAGTATGTATCACTTTCCTCTAATGTTACAAACATGAACAATTTATTTTCAAGGCTTCAGTGTTAAACATTTTCAGGTATTATGTACATCAAAATTAGTAAAAAAAAAAAAAAAAAAAAAAAGAAGCATTTACAGTTAAGACTGATTTAAATATGTATCTTTATCAAATATGAATAAATATGATCTTGATAAAACATTTAATCACCTTTTAACAAAGACAAATGACAGTATCCAATACTACCATGGACTGAATCATGTCCCCCTCAAAATTTTTAGGTTGAAGCTCTCATCCCCTGTATTTAGAGATTTCCTAAAAAGAAATACTTAGGGTTAAATGAAACTCAGTGTGGTGTCACACATCTGTAATCCTGGCACTAGAGAGGCTGAGATGTGAATTAAAGGCCAGCCTGGGCCATGTGGAGAGTTCAATTCTGCATAAACTACATAGTTTTACATATATACATACATATATACATACACAGGCCTTGTCTCAATAAAACAAACAAAAAGATTAAATGAGGTCATGGAGTAGGCCCTAACAATGTGCGTGGTAGCCTTCTACAATGGGGAAGAGAGACTAGCGATGTATTAGAACAGAGACAGGGCTACGTGAGGGCACGCAGAGAAAGTTTCTGTTTTCAAGTCAACAAGAGGAAGTCTCAGGAGAAATCAAGCTTCTCACCACTTTAATCTAGGCATTCTAGCCTTGAGAACTATGAGAAAATAAATTTCTGTTATTTAATCCATCCAGTGTGTCATATTCAAAATCAAAAGTAATGGAAGTTTATACATTTCTATTCTGCAAGGTTTTAGTTTATGTTCCAAATGTACTAAGGCCATTGCAAACATATACTTGGTATAAAGACAAAATTTAGAATTGCTAAAATTGAAAAATATGATTGTTCACATGTTAAAATGGTACAGCATTTTAAAAAGAATATGGATGTAAAATTACCAAAGTATGTGGTTACACTATGTATAATACAACAAACCACTAATTATTTAGCAGTATGTTTATTAGTAGTTTTAAAACTAAAGGCATAGAAAATAGTGGCATTTTACTATCTTTAAAAATGCTAATAAATGTACTATCAAAGTATTTAATCAGATGTTTTAGAAGACACTATGGTTATTCAAAGTGTAACTACAAAATAAAAAACACAGAAATGTAATAAGCTTAAATACTTAAATACAATCTAAAATTATCTAAGTTTTAAACTACACAACTACTTTGCTCTAATGTTAACTAAAAAGCAGGTTTTTTTTTTTTTAAAAAAAGCAGGTATTTTAAGCCCAAGTGATTCAATTTTCAAATCTTGATTCTACAGTATTCAGATCTTTTCATTACTCAGCATGTCTGCATATAAAAAAGCATCTGGCAGGACTTGGTAAAATCCATACTAAGAAAGTATAAACCGGGAGAAACATGGTAAAACAGGAACATTTAGGCCAATAGTTTTTTTTTTTTTTTTTTTTTCAGAATCAGGGATTGAAGTCAGGTCCTTGCCTTTATCAGGCAAGCGCTTATTCTACTGAGCTATCTCCCCAGCGCTACCCTATACAAGGTTTTTAACACATTTTAGGCTATTATTTAAACAATGGAATTATTTTTATTTATTTATTTATTTATTTTTACATATTTGGTACAAGGTCTCACTGTACGCTGAGACTCGTAGTGATCCTCCTGTCTTCAGTCTCCCCAGTGCTGGGATTACAGACTTGCGCTATCATGCCCAGACTCAGTATCCTGCTCAGCACACTTGGGCATAGGGTAGTGTAGCATGTGGTGCTGGGGATCAAACTCCAGTCCCTGCATTAAGTAGGTGCTTAGTCCGCTGAGCTATCTCACTGGCCCTTAAATAATGGAATGACATTCTACTTGTAATTTCATTTTACCTGTAGCAGTTTGCTCCATACATGCAGGGTGACCTCTTGACCTTGTCTTCTTGTGAACTGTGTGGAAGTGAATCCCTTGCCTTTGCCTGTAAAGTTTCAGAACTGGAAGATTCAGATTTGGACTTAGGCTGAGAAGTCTGAGACTCACTGTGGAGTGACTTGCTGCTGACACTTGAACGCCCATTGGAAAAGCTCACTGCTTCATCTTCTTTATTTAGTGTTCCTTTGGTCATGCTTTCATGTTCAGAAATCTTACCAAGTTCCACAATCGGAATTTCATTTCTCTGTGTATTACTCTTCAAAGCATGCATATCTGAATTAGTTAATGTGGTTGGGGAAGATGGTTGCAACATTTCCTATAAAAATGAGAGATAAATGAAACATATGAAATATACATATATACATACATACATACATACATATATACATACATACATTTAAGCATAATTTTTTATACTTAGTTCAGAGAGTATAGGGTCTCACTACAGATTGGATTTGTAGTAATTCTCCTGTTTTCAGCCTCCCATGCACTGGGATTACAGGCGCAAGCCACTACACCTAGTGTTACTCACAGTCTCAGTGTACCCTGGGGATAGGGCCAGAATAGCAGGCACAGGATCAAACCCTGGCCCCTGTGTCTGCCTAAGCAGATGCTTTAATCGGCTGAGCTATCTGGCCGGCCCTTTAAGATTCACATTTTTAAATGTATTAAACTACCACTACTTCCTATGTCTTTAGTTTTCAAATAAATTTCAATTTTCAATTATTAGAAAATAATAAACCTGGGGCCGGGGAGATAGCTCCGTGGCACAAGTGAATGGCTAGCAAGTGCAAGGTCGTGAGTTTGAACCCTGGTCCCGCAAAAAAAAAAAAAAAAATAATAATAATAATAATAATAATAATAATAATAAACCTGTATAATCATGTCAAACATTCACTACAAAACATAAGTTAAAACATTTTATTTGATTTTGAACACAGTCTCTCTCAAAAACAGCTCCTAGAAACAGCCAGATAGTTCAGCAGATTAAAGGGCCTACTTGGGCATACCCAGGGGCCGGGGGTTTGATCCTCTGCCTGCAGTGCCAGCCCTGTCCCTGAGGCACCCTGAGATGTGACTAAGACTGGGCATGGTGATGCACACCTATAATCCCAGCACTTGGGAGGCTGAAAACAGAAGGATTACTGTGAGTCCATCTGTGCAATAAGACCTTGTAGCCCCTGTACTGAATACATTAGAAAAGAAAAATTTAAAAACAGCTCCTAAATGTTAATGTTCAATAATGTGTCAAGCTCTACCTATACACACTCATCTTACAATTTCTTATACATTAGATACTCTACCTTCTAAATATACTTACAATTTTTTTCTTGCAGTTTCTATGCTCATAAAAAATTTACATGGAGTACTGTGACAAATTAAAAAAAACCTCCTATTTCCCTTGAAATTGTTTAAATAAATATTTCAGTTTAACAAGATTAAAGGTGGTTTGAACCAAATAAATATTAACACTGTAGAATCTTTTTAATTTCTGTTTATCCCCAGCATAAACAGTAAGGCTAGTCTTATTCAAAATGACCTCTTAATGACTTCTACTTCTTGCAGAGTAGAAACTTCTCAGATAAACACCAGTCCTAGTAACCATTCCTAGGATGTGATGACAACATACCAGATGCACACAGATGCACACTTCTATTTAAAGGAATTACTCATATGTGGGCTGCCATCTGGAACAGGCTGGATGTGATATACTTAATTGAATATTACTTAATGTCCAATAGCTCAGATTTCTGAAGATACTATTAAAATGACTTACTGTAGATTATTTAATTTTTTTAAATACACAACATAGAATGTTAAAATACTCAAACTGATTATTCACCTTGCAAATGGAATCTAGGTTTTGATTCTGCATAATAACAGGTAAATTACAGAAAAAGCAACCCTTTAGTTATCCCTGCTAGCTTACTGTTGGCTTCTGATGGTACTGATGGCAAACCTAACCTAGAACTATACATTCTGCTTCCAAGATGCTCAATTACACTCCAATCTTTGTCCCACACTGCAGGGTCACCTGGCACATATCGGCAACTGGAGCTCTAGAGTGGAAATGAGGCAATCCTGACCTGCTTCCCCACTTCACAGTTCCCAACTGGGTCAACTCTCCCTAGCTTTCCTTTTCCCAGTTGAGCAATGAGTAGATCAATAAATCTACTAGCATAAAACACCAGTTTCCTGTTCCACTTGGCATTTCCAAACTCACAAGTAAGTTTCTCTTTTCATCTTAGAGAAGAAGTAGTAACTCCTCACAAATACTGTTCTCTCCCCTACACTAAAATCATGACCTTGGTTCTTTTGGTCTAAAGTTGGGATGGAATAGTAAACACTTCCCAAATCATTCAATAAATTTTACAGGGAAAGTCTTGGTTCTCACAGTTGAAGGAGAAGGGGTGATGGGCCACTTCTGAAACACAGAACACTGTTAGGTAGGAAGCTAGACATTACAGGCCTAAAGTTAGAGAGCTGGAGACTACATAAAAAGAGACATGATGTGCTCTATTCCCCCTTTTTCTCTATTTTCTTAATCATTAGCAATAGATAAATCCAAACAAGCTTATGATTTCAAGTTATACCCCAAGAAAATGTAACCTCTTCTTCATGTGCTGATACAGTCCAGAGCCATACAAAGTCCAGAAGTGTAGATTATAAATTGAGTTTAGGGAAGTCTCAAGGTCTCAAAACAAATCAAATTCTCACCCAGGAAGTAAACAAGAACCTTCTCACTGAGATTGACCAAAATGGTTTCATTTCTTTTTAAAATAATGATCTTGAGGAATAAAATTATATTCCTTGAAGACTAACATAATTCTAAACCTTAGTTCAGGGCAACTGCCACCCTGGTGCCTGCCTATTTTTATGACTGAAAGTACATCCTCTTTACTATTCTGGAAATCTATCACTTATCAATAAGTTCCACCTATCCTCTGTACAGCTTACTCATAAGTCTTGCTGGAATGGCTTCCATGAAAACACCAGACCCAACAAGCTTCAGCTGCTTCTTGTAGTACTAGGCCAAGACTTGCCAGTACCTGTGCTCAGTACTTTTCTCCCTAGCATGTGGACTCTGTAGCAAAAACATAGAAAAAAATTCTACTTTGCAACCTGTTATACTTATGAAAAAAAAAAAAGTACAACTAAGAAGGTGATTAAAAATTAGAATACATTGTTATTGTGTAACATGCAGATGTTGAAATAAAATGACACACCTAAGGATGTTTTTAACTAAACACAAACAAGACTACATTATGATACCACTCATTGTTTTTAAATTACTGATATATTTACGTGTGTCTTAGTTACTCTTTTCTCGTTGCTGGGACAAATACCCGACACTCAAAATTAGGAAAGCAAAGGTTTATTTAGCTCACAGTTACTAGAGGTTTCAATACATATTCAGCTGGCTCCAAGGCAGAGAGACACATGGCGGAGGACAACCTTTCATGGCAGAAGCTAAGAGCAAGAGTGCAGGGAGAAGTAGCAGCAACTCAAGCAGCTAACGTCTCTTCCTTTCTTACACTGAAATGCAAATCACCTGCCCCAGCGCAGGTACAGGACCCATACCCACAATAATCCCTAATTCCAGAAGCTGCCCCATGACTGCATGAGGCTTTGGGGGGACACCTATATACAAACCATAACAACATGTATTTCCTTATGTAAATCTAAAAGAAAAACTGTAGAATGATATAAAATATTAGTAAAACAGTGAGATCAAAGAATAAGGCAGGCTAGGGAGATAGCTCGGCACCATCAGCACCTGCCTGGCAAGTGCCAGGTGCCAAGTTTGATCCCTGGTACTAGCAAAGAATAAGGCAAATTTGAGTTTTCACTTTTTATTCTACATGCTTCTGAATATCCTACTTTTGGCAATAAACACATATTATTATGTTAAAAAACAAGAACCAGGTTGCGAGCATAATAATTAAAGTGCCAGCTAGTATTCTCAAGGCCCGTGGCTCAATCCACAGTATCAATGAACACGAAGAAAAACCAAAGAAAATAAAATGTTAAAAAATGACATATATAGTATCACTCTACATCTACAAAAGAAACAGAATTTTTCTTATTTAAAAAAAAAAAAACCTTAAATCTTTACAAGGAACATGTTTAGCATGTTATTTTCAATGAGAAAGAAATATTAAAATCCCATGTCAATACAGTACCATGGATCAGGGATTTCAAACATATTTTAAGAGTCACAAAAGCTGGAATTTGTAATCTCTTTAAAGAATTCCTTGAAATATTGATATAGAGTAGACCCTTGGCATTCAAGAATTGAAAATTCATTGTTTTAATTATTTATAAATGATCCCCAAAATCCATTATATGCAGTAATTTGTAAGCTTTCTGGGACCTAAATTCATAGTGTGCCAATTACACAGCTCATGAACTACAGCAAGTCACTGAGCCAGTGAGTCACAAAGCAGCAAACAGAGAAGGTGCTTTGTATGGGAGAAGAGAGAAAAATGGCTCCATTTTTTCTGGCCTTGCACATTATTTCTTAAGACTTGATGAAAACCTCAAGGATGTAGTGGAGGGATGAGGATCCATGATGGAGTGACCATAATTTCTACTATGTAAAACTATTATGTCTTAGTTCCTTTTCGCACAACTGGGACATAATATCCAACAATCACAACTTCAGTGAAGAGAGGTTTATTTAGTCCACAGGCTCCAAGGCAAGCAGGCAAGGTAGAAGGGTCTGGCAGAAGAAAACTACTCATCTTATGGATTGAGGAAGAGGAAAGTTAAGGGAGTAGCCAGGAAGAAAGATGTGTGCTACCAGACCCTAGGGTCCCACCTCCTCCCTCAGCTAAGCTCCCACCTCTTAGCAGCCAGTCTAGAAGAGCACCTGCATATCTAATCATCTTCCAAACACTTGAGGCTTTGGGGATCATTTTAGATCTAAACCATAACAATGTGTTTAGTGTCTGGGAGAACGTTATTAGAAATCTGAGAGACAGGCAGCTTTGAAAAGCAAAGAACCCTTTTTGCTTCCCTTTAGTGGCTTTCTTAAGTCATAACTACAAATAAAATCCATACAAGCTTATGGTTTCAGATTTTAGCTGAAAGACTATAACATGCTCTGAGCAGGCTAGAGCCTCAAAAAGAAAAAAAAGGAAAGGATATTGAAAACCAAGTTAATCATATAAATGTAATCTGAGGCCTCATTCAGTGTAACCATTTTGGTACTTGCTCAACTTCATGCTTGGTATCCTGTCTGTCTGCCTGTCTGTCTGTCTGTCTGTCTGTCTCTTTAAAAATCTACCATTTTGCAATACATGCTACTTATAAAATGACTTATGTGACTTGTCTGAAATCTTGCATCAAAAACGCAGAAGTCTGTTAGGTGTTGCCAGTTCCTTTTGATGCGAGGTCCTCATGGCAGTCTGAATCAGCTTCCTGGTGACACTGGAGAGCCCACGGGCCAGGGACCATGTAGCAGGTGAGAAGTGACCTTGGTGCCTGGGGACAGCTAAAATGGACTTGGCCAACAAGCCCTCTCCAACAACTCAACCAACTTAGTTTTTATGTTCTACAGCAGGATAAGGAATTTCTCTTTAACACAAATTCAAAAAGATATTTGACATAAGTTCAACTGTTGTTATTTCCAAGCTGCCGTTGGCAAGAATGCCTGTGCTAAATTGCCTTACAAGTCCTGAATCAATATCATTAAAATACATATGATAATGACTAAAAGATTCCTGCTTCCAGGCCCCAATATCCTTCTTGAGGTTCATGTTCACATATTTAACTACCATGTATTTTTTTCTCAATATTCTATGCACCTCAAACTTAAAATGTCAAAACTAAAATATCTTCTCTGTTCTCTAGCATAGTTTCTACAAACAAATGTGTGCATTCATCCTTCCTTGAGATTTAGAAGTCTATCATTCCTTCTGTCCCTCACTTTCTCTATATTTGATCAACAAGTTCCCTGCAGTTTTATTCAGGTTAGTTTGTGAAGGTTTCAGTCCATAATCAGTTGGCTCTAAGGGAGGGGCTATGCATGGGGGTAACAGGTCATGGCAGTGGAAGATGACAATAGCACAAGAGTAAAAAGGGAAGAGAGAGAGAGAGAGAGAGAGAGAGAGAGAGAGAGAGAGAGAGAGAGAGAGAGCGCACAAGCCTCTTTCTGTCCCGCACATAGAATGGAAGCTACGTGTCCCAGCACAGCTACAGCACTCATACCCATAATCTCAGCACTGGACCATGAATCAGTGGCAAACTCTGAAGCCCACTCCCATGACTGTGTGAGGCTTTGGGGAGACATCCAAGTACAATCCATAACTCTATGTCAGTGCCACAACACTTACCCAAAATGCTTGCAATCAAGAGTAATGGCTAATGTAAATATTAATGCAACTACTGAGGATTAGTTTCTGTAAACTCATTTTTACCTTTATCAAGTCATTAACAAAAAAGTTTTAGGGGGATGAGGCTATAGCTCAGTGGCACAAACCTGGCAAGCACAACGTCCTGAGTTCCATTTCCAATATCAAAAAAACAAACACAAAAAACAATGCTTTCAGACTCTTTGATATATACAGTATATAATTAATTCCTACTTGACACATTTGATAAAACAAGCAAATGATGACCTTTGTAAAAACCACCTTGGATGAAGTGACAGCCTCATCTTGAGCAGTTTCTCTGCACCTTTTTCCTGTATTTTGTCTTTCTGCTGCATTCTCAGAATTTCCTGATGAGATTCGCTTTCTTCCTTGCTGTGTTATATTTTTGTAGGTTTTTTCTTTGCAGACTGCTTTTCCACTTCCCTGAATTATGCAGTTATCTTAAACACACAAACACACACATGAAACAGAAAATTATCTTCTGTATCTTCAAATGTTAATAGCCCATACCCAAAATGAAAAAAAAGAGTAAGTAAAACTAAAGTTTCACTTATAGTAATGCAAAATTGCAAATACTTATTTGAAAATCTCAAAGAGTATTAAGCAGCACAACAAGCAAGAGCTTCAGTCTCCCTGATTACCAGGCCAAAATGTCAATGGTAGTTAACTGTTTTATCTCTTCTTGCTATATTTTGGGTTGCTCTACAAAATAGGAATTCTAATAACCCATGGAGTTATTAGAAGTATATGAAATGAGAGGTGTAAACTATCTACTAAAGTGACACATTATAAATTCTTTAACTATAGCATTAAATCTCTCTGAAAAAATCTGACACAGAGCAATCCAGTGCACTTCATGGCTATTCGTACCTACTGAGCCAATAACAAATACATTTGGAAATCCAAATTCATTTAAATTATTTTAAATGAATGTAAGAACCCAAAATAAAAAGGGTCCTAAAGCTCATCTCACCAATCTAGCTCTGCGTTTTATGCGTTATAATTAAGAATTTTTTTTTTTTTTTCTTGCTGGGTGGTCAAGGGTAAGTCGAAGTAAGACCTGTATAACAAAACATTCATTTTTGGTTTTTTTGTATCTTCCAGGGTCAGGCTTAGATTCAATAGCCTCCAACATCACAAGCTTCACTGGTGGCCCACTGCAATTGCAGAACATTTGACTGTATATATATCTGCTTCCTCTTAGTCCAAAGAGAAGTATATTCTTTTCCCTTTTTTTTTTTCTAAGCAACATCAATAGGGAGGTGGGTCATGCCCACACACTGTACTCTGTACAATGATTGTGAGGACAGTGTGCAATATGTCAACTTTCAAAGAAAAGAAAGGGGAAAAGAAAAAAAAAAGTAATGTTGATTTAGAAAGGTTAATGTTTAATTGTTTGATCTATCTTACATACCTATATGTATTAATCTAAACTTATCTGATGATGAAAATATGTAATATAACCATTGTTAAATTTAAACAATAAAAAAATTGAAACTAAAAAAAATAAAAAATAAAAAATAAAAAACAAAAAGGGGATGACCAGTACTTTGATAACAATGGATATTGCATCATCTATACTTACCCAAAGGTCAATGCAGTTGGTAAATCTGTCAGCATCCTTTTTGTTAACAACTTAATGAATCATCTAATTAGGAAAAAATACCTGCCTTTTTAAGAGGCAAATATTCATAGCTGGTTGTCTCCTGGTTGTTCACTGTTTTCTCCTATATTTCCAGTACCTACAAATTTGTCTACTATGTAACTAATGGTCAACAAATATTATCAAGTAAATGAATTATGAGCATCAACAGGCTTTATTCAAAGGATTGCTTGGGGACAGTGAGACAGACAGACAGAAATTTTAATGTTCTTTAGTAGGGATTAGGAAACCACAAGAAAAATACAGTATACAGATTGGCTCTGTGGGCTGTAATGTATCTGCCACAAGTTCCAAATCTTCCTTATAACATGAGAAGAGCCACTGACAAAACATACATGGATGACCATAGCTGTGCTTCAATAAAACTTTATTTACCAAATTTGGCAACAGACAAATTTGGCCCATGGGCTATATTTGCTTGGCTTATTCCAGAGGATATTCAAATAACAAATCTTTAAGAAACAAATGCTGGTGGAATACTGGTTATATTATCAAACAGGAATACTAACTGAACCAATATAAAAATAACATAGCACTTTCCCCGCATACACAATTTCATTTCCACAGTTTCACTTACCCATAGTCAACTGTGAAAAATTCAGAACATAAATAATTCATACACTTTAAATTTCATGCTGTTTGGAGTAGCATGATAAAATCTTGCGCCACCCCACACTTCCCACATGCACGACAATCATCCTTTTGTCCAGCATATCCACACTGTATATTGTTAGTCACTTAACAGCTCTCCTGATTATCAGATCAACTGTTGTGGTATCACAATGCTTGTGTTCAAGTAACCCTTACTTTCCTTAATAATGATCTCAAAGCATAAGAATAGTAATGCTGGCAATTTAGACATGCCAAAGAAAAGCCACAAAGTGTTTCCTTTATGTGAATCCTTTATGTGAATAAGTAAAATATAACACATTTTGCGAGAGAGACCACACATTCACATAACACTATAAAATAGTTGTTCTATTATTAGTTATCACTGCTAATCCTTTATTGTGCCTAATTTACAAATTAAACTTTACCATACAAGAATATGTTTGCATATTGGTATAAGATAAAATATTAAACAGAGAGCTTGGGTTTGGTACTATCTTCAGTTAAAGACATTCACCCAGGTCTTGAAATGTAGTCCTTATACATACAAGGGGACTATTTACAGTACAGTCACAAATTAATCAAACCAAGTAAAATTATGAACAATTAATATTATTTACTATACTGGGAGGTATAAAGTATAAGTAAAATAAGACACATCTTCTGCCCAAATAATAGTCTATCCCATCTCAAGTGTCATGCATGTACAGAAAGTCTGAAGTTAAATATACATATATGTTTAAAAATAACAAATTGATAAAGGTAATAGATGTGTTAGTTTCACTAAATAATTCCAACAGTGTAGAAACAGACTAAAACTTGATATTGCACCCTAGAAATATACACAATTATTAAGCATTTTATTTTTTTCATTTTTTTAAGATTAAACAACATTCAAAAAATTTATTCAAAATTAAGTATTTCAAAACAATTCAACTAAGCCGGGCGTGGTGGCGCACGCCTGTAATCCTAGCACTCGGGAGGCTGAGGCAGGAGGATTGGTGAGAGTTCGAGACCAGCCTGGGCTACAAAAGTGAGCTCAGGACCAGCCTCAACTGCATAGCGAGACCCTGTCTCAAAAAGACAAAAAAAAAAAAAAAACAATTCAACTAAGAAAAAGTTTTCATGATAGTAAAGAATGATCTCATGTGAACTTCCATAGCCATAAAATATTCCTGTTACTTCTGTAACAGGAAATATTCCCATTACTTCTGTTATTTGCTGCATTAGACTCTCATTGCTTGGACTGTGATGTATAATTGTAAATTGTGCAAAAATGCAAAGTGTACAAAAGGTTCCAAAGTCTCAGTACTCTTTAAAACATAAGGCTTGGAATATAGGAAATACCAAAGGTAAAGTGATACCATTAAAAAAAAAAAGAATTACTAAGAATAAAACAACATAAATATTGGAATGGCAAATATACGACCAGCACCTCTAACAGTTTCGGGATAAGATATTGCACAAAGTTCTAGTATGTGGTGGACACAGATAGTGTCCATGACTCTCACTGGTGGCCAGGTGTCACTTGTGGGAATCAGCTACTGCTATTTCCTTGACATCCACCCTGTGGACCAGGAAAGAAGCATGAACCATAGGGTGCAGGAGAAGTCCATTCAAGCTTTTTATTAGTTAAAAATAAGTAATTTCATAGAGCAGAACTGTTTAAAACTATATAGAAATAAAGCTGAAGTACTTTAAAAACTTTAAACTACTTACATAACTTTTTCATTAATTTCTACATATAGATGAGGTATCCTTTATTTCCTTTCTGACCATATCTACTTAAAAAAAACCTGAACCTGGGGAAAGCTGACTTAAAGTACGCCAAAAAGATCTCGTATTTGTAATTTAGAACTGAGAGATGGAGCTGCCTAGTAACAATCTGGCCACTATCAGAAGTTAGGCAGGCCAAAGCCATCTGTAAACCAAAGACAAACAGAACTCACTAGAGTGCCTGCCTCAGAGGAGAAACAAAGAGTGCCCCTACATCTAGAGAATGGAAGAACTTTCAGAACTGCTTCAGAAAGTGGCAAGAATGATGGGAAAGATGTGTTGAAAGAGAGAGGGAATATTTTGAGGGGGTTAATGGTAATGTGTCTTTTACCTTAATAAAGAAAATTTAATTTAAATATTCACCATATATTTAGAACTCACTTCATACTTGCATTTGAAAAAGCAACCTGACTAACCCTATAGGCTTTTATTTAAACTAACTTGAGTAGTTTGTTACTTCATAATGAATAAAATTTTGCCTAAATACAGTAATTAGCAAACAAGTTTAAAACTCTTGAAAAAATAAAATAGGGCTACTCCTTAGCAAAAAACAAAATCACTATGATATCTACAGGATAGCAAACTATACCAGCACAAAGGTCACATCTTTGAATCTCCCAGTAAAAGAATTGTTGTAGGCAGCTGAGTCAAACACAAATATTATAGGCAGTCAGACAGCGCCTGGGCCTCCAAAGGAGAAGATGCCTCATAACAGTGGCAAACAGACACTCTCACTGTGGGCCAGATCTTAAGACAAAAGATCAAACTAATGCATACCTCCCTAAGGATGAGCATTCAGGATTGACATTCTAAATAGGTTTCTACCACCTAGAGGAAGCCAGGAGGCACTACACTAAAGCAATGCCCTACAGGATAACCCTGTATTTATATTAACTGCTTGCCACATGTCTCCTTTCCTTATCTGGTCCTGGATTTAATCAATTTTACCTGAACAACTGTGTTTGTAATCCTATTGGTTGACCATAGTTTTGTCCCACCTCATGCCCACTGAAGTGAGTTCCCATGTTTTCCACCTTGGACCCACCTTAAAACATGGTCTTGCTCTATAAAAATCCCTAGAAAAGACAGATTCCTTGGCAACTCACTCAGGTCCCATTCTATTCCTCTTTCAGACAAAAGTTTCCTTTCTCCCAAGAAGTACATTCTTCTCTTAGCCTCCATTTTTCCTAATTCTTCGGTTTTAGAGAACATGAACTCATCTCAGCTATCTTTAAGGAGTTTCATTCCCCTAAATCAACTGTATGTGCGCGTCATTTTTAAAATTTGATTGAATTAATTTTAATTACTTAGACTGCTTTGTCCTTTTATCTTAAATATGATGCAAACAAACTGTTTGAAAATCTGTATTAATACATCTTGTTGTCAGAAGATAATGTAATCAGCACGATGGTGTCTAATAAATGACATAACACAAAACATGACTTAAATTAGATTTCATATACTCATCTAAGAATATGAGAAACTGCACCTTACACAATCACTACTCTATTTATTAAATAACAATTTCTAATTCTGCTTGCTTTCCTGAAAGTCAGTATCAAGAGCCATACAAACCTACCTCCACTAATGTCAGGTGCTGAAAGGTTTTGATCACTTAAATCCTGTAACATCCAAGGTGGAAGAATTCTTTTCCTCTGGGCAGGATCTGACTGCTGTTCACTCAAGTCTTGGGACTAAAAGATACATATAAATAAATTAATTCCTAAGGGCAACAATGAATCCTTAATGAATTTGTAAAATTTATTGTGTGTCAAACTATCACCAAAATATCCAGCTGCAGCTGTGGACTATGTTAGTTATGTCTCTTACAGAAATCCATTATCTGTATTAGCTAAAGTGTTAGCCCAGTGTGATCTTCTCTACAGTTTAACTTAAAAACAGAAAAAGCAGATCAATCCTAGCAATGTTGTATGATGGGTCTAATTTCAGTTGCTTTTTCTCTGCTCAAAGTTACTTGAAGAGCCAGGTGTGGGGCACGTGCCTGCAATCCCAACATTCAGGAGGCAGAGGTAGGAGGATAGTCACAAGCTCCAGGGCAGCCTGGACTACAGAGTGAGCTCAAGGCCAGCCTGAGCTATGCAGTAAGATCTTATCTAAAATAAACTTGAAGAGTATGTTACAAGCGGATGAGATCTTACATTTCTCATCAAACTATTTGTGGCAGTTGTCGGGGTCTCAGTTATTTCTGTGGCTCTGTCCAGATGTGAGGCACCAGTTTTTTTATCAGGTAAGTTAATCACAGGAGATTTGGGTGCTGCATTCAATATGTCATCTTCATCAAGCATTTGACTGTTTCTATAAACACAACAGAAATTCTATTTAAATCATTTGCATCACTTCTGCTGGCAACCATGTCATTTTAAATGTCATTTGGAGTACATGTGACTGGGGAATTGGGTTCCTTTTCTCAAACTTACTAAAATAAAAAAGCAGATGATACTATAGTAAAATAAAATATACACAATAAAATGTATTCCTTATCTTGATACATATATTGTTATTTAATGCATTTAGTACAGGGTCTACAGGGTCTCCCGCAACCACACCCAGTCTCATTTGTAGTTTCAGCGCACCCTGGGGGCAGGGCCCGCACGGCATGCAGGGGAGAGAACTCCATCCCTGTACGTATATTGTTGCAAGGCATCATTTCAAAAGAAATGATGAAAAGACCCGATGAACATAGCTTTAGAGGTCTCACTGAGCTTAGTCCCTCTCAACGTGAGCCCACAGCCACAAAAACTTCTCACATTTATTGAGGGCTAAAGACCAGCTAAGGACTGTGCATAACTACTTGGTGAACACTAACTACTCTCTCTGTTGACTTCAGCATTTACCTAACTCTAAGTTTACACAATGCTAGCCAATAACATCCCAACCAAGGGATCAAAGAACAGACAAGGCACCAGCAGGAGAAGCTGTTCTCTGTAGCTGTGAATCTCAGCTTGCCAGAATTTATAAGAGAGACAACAGCTCTCCTTGGGCTGTTTATTGCTCTTTGCTTCTTTGGGACATTAGACTTTTGTCTCATACCTATATTTCTATAATATATCACCATAAAATACATTAATCTTTTCAAATCATGAGCATAGAAACCACAGTGTCTTATAGAAGATGCCTTCCTTCTTAAGGCTTAAGAGCTACTTGTTTATTTGCCGAGATCACAATTCTATCTAAAGAAAAACTATAAATGTAAGTATCAGCTAAGCTAGTTAGTCCTCGGGTTGGGGTGGCGGGGAGAGACTGAAATCCTAATTTCAGGCTTATACATAGCTGTTACCACACTTCTGATCAGCACTGCCACTTGTGAAATTTCAAGTAGAGTTCAATTAGAAGCAAAATGTTTTGGCACAAGAGCATCCATGGTTACATGTACGACATACTCTTATAACCTATTATCTCATACTCTGAGAAAAATGAAGTAGGAGCACACAAAGATGTTGGATCACTATAAAAAGGCATAATGTATACTTTAGTTTAAATTATATCCTTAAAAAGGTAAGCAACAAGGACAGAAATCAGATAACAATCTCCAGAGGGGCAAGGTAGAGGGCATTTTTACAAGGGAACTTATGTAGGGAATGGAACTGTTCTATATTTCACTGTATTGGCACTTAATATGACTGTGTGTTTAGCAAAGTGCACTAAATTGTACATTTGAAAGAGGTCAATTCTGTCTGTGAACTGTTCTTTCTAAGATATAAGATTTTAGAACTGTGTCTAGCTGAAAGGAGTCTAATTAGTGGCTTATTAGTATTTTATATATAACCAATCTCCTTGAAAGGTAGACTTAAGTTTCAATGGCAGGAATCATATTCAATGGCAGGAATATCATTAGATTCTATGAATATTATTCATATTTGATTATCCATTGAGCAGCTGATGGATATTTGGGTTGTTTGCACAACAATAATGTTGCAAACATCCTCTATAAAGTTTTGTATCTTGAGACCATAATGTTAAGCAAAATGCATAAGTTTAAATATAGCACACTCTTATTGGAAAAACCCAAAATATAAATAAAAGATAATTGAAAGTGGGAAGAACTTCGTCAAATGGGAAAGTGGGGCATGAGAAGCAAGCAAAATGGGATTTAAAAAGAAAAACATGTAAATAGAGTTTTGGCAAATGAGAAGGGGAACAAATGCTTGAAAGAGAAATGGGAGGCTAAGGGGACAAAAAAGAATTAAAATATGGCTCGTACATGTGATATATGTAATCATTATGTACTGTAAACACGTACTAATAAAAAAGATTTTGCATACACAAATATGTTCAATCTTTTGGGTATAAACCTAGGAGGGAAACTGCTGGGCCACAGAGTTACTTTAAAAGTCTGAGGACTATCAAAGTACATTCAAAGGAAGCTGTAACACTGCACAACACCACAATATATGAATTCTAGTTTCAACTCTGGTTAATATCTTTTTCATTATAGCTATCCTAGTAGATATGAAGTATGTTTTCCCTATGAAAAATGAAATATGAAGTTTTTCTCATATGTTCCATCTCATTGTTTTCTCTATATTATAAATATATTTAAATATGGTATGTACTTTTATATCTTTAATATAAAATGATACTAATATTAACTAGGTTTAACAATGAGTTTAAAATAATTATAGAAAGGTGTTAGGGTTATTTCCAAGATTTAGCAATTATAAATCATGCTCCTACGAACATGGGTGCATGTATATCACTATGGCATGATGTTTTCAATTCTTCTGGAAATACACCTAAAACGAGAATAGCTGGGTTGAATTGGCCCTCTAATCCTAGTTATTTGAGGAATCTCCTCACTGATTTTCACAGTGGTTGTACTCCCACCAACAGTGAAGAAGGAGTCATTTTCCACCACAACCTCTCCAGCATTTGTTATTGGCTGATTCCTTGATGACAGCTATTCTTTCTCGTGTGAAGTAGAATATCAGTGTTTTAGCTTGCATCTTTCAAGCGATTAATAATACTGAGTATTTTTTCAGATATTTATTTGTCATTTGTATTTCTTCATCTGAGAAGTACATATTCATTTCAGATGCCCATTTGGGGATTTGGTCTTTAAATCCGAGGTGATTTCATCTTTTCCAATTCTTTATATGTTCTAGAGGTAAGTCCTTTGCTGACAAATGGCTAAAATTCTTTCCTACTTTGTGGGTTGTTTCTCACTGTTAGTGATTTATTTTGTTCCGCAAAACCTTTCTAAGAGATGAAATCCCAGTTGTTGACTCTTTGTAGTATTTCCCATGCTGTCTGGTCTGTCTGGGTTTTGTTTGAGAAGTCTCTGCCTATACCTACATCTTCACCTATTTTCTCTTCTGGTTGATTTAGTATTTCTGTTTTAATATTTAGATCTTTGGGCTGAACAGATAGCTCAGTAGAATAAGCACTTGCCTAGCAAGTGCAAGGGCCTGAGTTCAATCCCCAGTTCCAAAAAAAAAATTTTTTTTATCTGATCTATTTTTATTTTAGTGCATGGTGATAGACACCAAGGAATGTATGTTTAACACAAAAAAGTGGTCTTTTTATACAATATAGTACTACTCAGCCACAAACAAAGATAAACCTGAAACTTTTATAGGTAAAAGGATGTAATTTGAGATCATGCTCCTAGGTGAAATAAATCAGACTCACATGTGTAAATATCATATTGTCTCTTTGGTGTGAGAAACTAAAAAATTAAACAAGGTCCAAAATGTATAACATTTTGAAATGAGACTAAGGTGGAGGAAAGGAGAATGGAAGAAAGGAAAAAGTAAAAAATATGAGACAGTTATACTATTAGTTTTTCTTAGCTCACTGAAAAGAAATGTTTGTGCTAATACCACTTGGATGAATTTTTTATGCCCACACCTTATACTCTTATTTTGCAGGTAACAGTATGTAATGTAGTATCTATTGTTACATTATTATTTTGTTCTGAAATTCTGTGTTAATTTTTCCATAAAATAAAAAAGCATATGCTATTAAGAAAAAATAATTATAGATGAGTGCCATTAACATAGGTTTTATTTTCAGTTTTATCAGTACAAAATAAAATTCCTAGACTCTGGTTGGAGCACAGAGACAGCTCAGAAGTCCAAGCACCTGCCTGGCAAGCACAAGGACCTGGGTTCTATCTCCAGTACCACCCCAGGTACACCGTGCTGGCCGTCTAAACCAAATATGATGGTGCATGCCTGTAGTCCTTACTAGGGAGGCTGAAACAGGAGGACTACTAAGAATTTGAACTGTTTAATCAAAGAAGAAAAAAAAGGACTCTGGTCCTTCACATTAAGGTGATAAACTTATTTGAACTGATATAAATAAATTTGACACATAAGAGGTTTACATGGATTAACCGATGGTCAACTTACAAACCCTGCTGAAAAGAATCAGCATGATCCTGGGTGTGGAAAACCCACACAAGAACTGTTGCAAATGGCATAACAAGAGAACTGGAGGGGAAGATGGTGTGCTGTTGATTGACCTGGAGAAGTGTGTTAACACTGGTTTTCCTGATATAAATTCAGTTGGTCTCACTGGAGGAGCATGAATCCTCACTGCCCTGGAGAATAGCTGTGCTTCTTTTGGGGGAAGCTTTAGTACTTTAACTTACGTGTCCCTTCCTGGCTCCAGTGCAGATCCCTCATCCTGCTGGCACAGATCCTTCATGATACTGGCTCTGACTGTCTAGCTTCCCTTAGGCCTTCCTAGCATAGCTCCTTGAAACAGACTTGCATGAGGCATTGTTACAAGCTCAAGACCTCCAGAAAGACCCTTGGAGGATATTGCCACAGGCTCCAGGTCTTCAGCTGGACTTGTGCAGAACACTGCCATGGGATCCAACCCTCAGCTGGATTCTTTGGGTCTTTGGTGTGTGGATTGATCTCCCACACTCTTCTGCATTTGATCGCTTGAGTGATTATTATAAAATAACCCTACAAATATTGTGTTTGATATTAAATCCATTCCTTTAATACCCTGACTACAAAAAGTTGAACATCCCTACTCTGAAAATCTAACCAGCAATGTCTACATTTCAGATTTTAAATTTTCAACTTAGTAAACGACAGCAGCCAGTGAGGCAGTGGTTGAAAGTACATGATTAGGTAACCTTAGGCAAGAAAAGGGACCATGGTTCAATCCCTGGTACCACATGCAGTGTCACTCCTGCCCAGGGTGGGCTGAGCCAGCCACAAAGAAAAAACCTTAGTAAACTATAAAATTAAACATTAAACATTAAAAATCCAACAGACAGGGGCAAGCAAGACAGCTCAGCAGTCTAAAGCACCTGCTTAGGCAAGCTTAGGCAACTGCAGGGACTGTGGTTCTATCCCTGGCACCACATGCTGCACCAGCCCCACCCCACCCCCAGGGCAGACTGAACAGCCGTAACACAAATAAATAAAATTTTAAAATTTTTTTTTAGAAATCCAACAGACATTAAAAGCCAAAACTCCAAATCTAAAACATTTCTCATCCTAAGGCATTTCAGATGGGATGCTAATTTAAAGAAATTAGTAACTAAAGACCATGGTTTTTTTTTTTTTTTACAGAGATCTATAACATTTTTCTGCATTATAAGAAAAGTATATCACTTAACTATGGAAGTTTATTTAAATATTAAAATAGCTCTACCTTTCTCGTTTTAACACCTAATTAAAAATGGCATAGCCATGTATCATGATGCATGCCTGTAGTCCCAGCACTTCAGAGGCAGAGGGAAGAAGACTATCACAAAGTAAAGGCCATGAGACATTGTCTCACAAGAAAAGAGAAGAAAAAAAAAAAAAAAAAAGAACATTCAGCAGACCTGCCAGGTATAGGACAAGGTACTAGAACCTTCAGCGGACAGGTCCATTTTGGGACCCTGCAGCAGAACTCCCTGCAGAGAAGCAAGGGCCAAGACCCAACGAGCTAAACCAAGAGCAGAGCATCTCGCCAGTGGGGTACAGTGGGTTCATTTGCACAGGCCACCTCAGGAAGAAGCCGAGCCAGCAGCCAGACCCAGGCCAGGCCCAGCTGGATGTGTTCAAGCTTGGCAGATCCAGACCCAGTGAGCTGAGGCATCCTGCTAGACCCAGCTCTACAAGAGCATCCTCTCGGGGCCCGGCGGGATGGCTCAGTGGTCTAAGGCGCCTCCTTGGGAAAGCTTGGGCGGCTTCAGGGACTGCGGTTCGATCCCCGGCACCACATGCTGTGCCAGCCTTGCCCTCGGGACGGGCTGAGCCGGCCATAAAAATGAGTGAATAAACAAATAAAGGTTCTGAAACAAGAAAAAACAAAAATCAATTAAAAAAAAAAAAAAAAAAAAAAAAAAAAAAAAAAAAAAAAAAAAAAAAAAAAAAAAAAAAAAAAAAAGAGCATCCTCTCAAGAGATAGAAAGAGGTGGCAACAGGTAACTGGGGTGAACAAGTCTGCCTGGAAGATTCCAGGCACATCAAGGGGAGGTAATCAGATGGAACTTAGCAGAACTAATTTAAATACAAATTCCCAATTTAATATCTGCTTAGCTATACAGTCATAATGTTTGCTATATGGTCTAAAATACAAACCCATTAGTTATAGAAGCTTGTCAACTGCTAAATCTCACCAGCCATTATTACTGTTGCTAACTGTATTACTATAAATAGAAAACTGTACTTTCCTTAACTACATGATCTCTCTTGGGTAATAATATTGGAAGGTGCTTGGGTAATACCTGCACCAAAGCTCTACAACAAATGTCAGAGGACAGTGCCAAGCAGAAACCAATATCTTACTCTCAATCATGAAGAAGACAAAACCTTGGGACACATGCAAAACAAAAATCTTTGACACAGAAGAGATACCTAAAGAACAGACTCAATACAGAAAGGTTCTGGTCAAGGGATACAGCTAACTACTATCAAACTTTCACTGAAAAAGAAAATCACAGAAATAAAAATAAATACTTCCCTCTGAAATATAAAATGACAGACAGAAAGCACAAAATATATTCTCAGGCTCTGTGCCTACCCAGAACAAATGTAGGAGACATTAACATAGAAGAAACTGAAGTCACACACCTGAAATCTCTGAAATAATAGTGTCTGAAGTAAAGAAACTACTACAGAAAGGTATAGAGGAAATCAGATCAGCCTCCCAAGTAAAAAAAGAAATGATAACTACCTAATGAATATAGTTATAAAATAATGAAAGAATTACTGTTTCTAAAGAACACATTGTTTTAAAAAAAGAGAATAGAAAAATGATTGAAACCTTGAATGAGTGAGCAACACTCAAAAGAAACAGAATGCATGAAGCAGATACAAAGAGATATTCAAGAGGTTAAAAACTTCAAAGTTGGCAAAAGCATCTGAACGAAAGCGAAGACAAACTTTCAGATCTTGAAACTATTGCAACTAGTGAAAAATGTAAGGAAAGACCTCCTAAAAACAAGTAGGATCCAGGAAATAATAATTCAACAGCTGCAGGAGGATGCAAAGATGAAAAGCATAAGATTAATAGACATCAATGAGAAAGAAGGAATGAATATAAATGATATAAAAAAAAATGGGCAGAAGTAATAGTAGAAAACTTCCTAAATAAGGGGAAACAATCAGACAGTAACTGAGACATACAGAACTCCAAATAACACCAACCCAATCACACCCAGGCATATAATAATCAAGATCCTAGAAATTCAGCACAAGAACAACATACTAAAAGGCACTAGAGAAAAGAAACAGATCACATTCAAAGGAAAGCCTATCAGAATAAGGGCAGATTTCTCTTCATAAACCATCAAGTCAAGAAGAGTACGGAGCACAGTACTTCAAGTCTTGTAAGAAAACAAATTCCAACCCAGACTGATACAACCGGAAAAACTCTCTTTCAAGTTTATATGGAGAAGTGAAGTACTTCCATGACAAAGAACAACTAAAGAAATTCATGTTGACAAAACCACTCCTACACAGACCACTAAAAAATATTCTAAAAAGGATCAGTAAGATCACAACTCCAAGAATGAGAATCGAAAGAAATCACCAAATAGGGCACACAATTAAACACAAGAGAAAAATAGATAACCAACAGCAGGAAAATAACATGTTGAACAAAAGTCAATACAACTAATTATAATCATCAATGTAAATGGTCTCAATTCACCAATTAAAAGAAATAGACTGGCTGGGAGTGGTGATGCACACCTTATAATCCCAGCAGTTGGGAGACTGAGGCAGGAGGATTGGTGTGAGTTCAAGACCACTTTTGGGCTACAAAAGTGAGCTCAAGGCCAGCCTGAACTGCATAGTGAGATCCTGTCTCAAAAAGACTAAATAAATAAATAAATAAATAAATAAATAAATAAATGAAATAGACTGGAAGAACATTAGGAAACAAAATCCAACAATATGCCATATATAACTCATATAGAAATTCATAAGTTGAAAGTCAAGGATGGAAACAATACTACATGCCCCAGGACCTCAGGAAAAAAAAAAAAAAAAAAAAAGGCAAGGTTAGCAATCCTGTTCACAGACAATCTGAACTTTAAGAATGATCAAACGAAATAAAGAAGGACACTACATACCAGTTAGGGGAAAAAATGCAAGAGGAAGAGATAACAGTCATAAATATATTGTATGCACCAAATACAAGATCACACAACTATGTAAGACAAATCTTAATGGACACAAAAAATCTAATAACCAATACCACAATCTTAACAGGAGATGTTAACACCCCCTTATCCCAAAAAGATAGGTCAGGCAGACAAAAATTTAGCAAAGAGATAGCAGAACTGAAACAGATCTTTAAACAAATAGATTTAATGGACACAGAGAGCATTCCACACAACACCACCTGAATACACATTCTTTTCAGCTGCACATGGGATGTTTTCTAAAATTGACCACATATTGGTCCACAGGTCATGATTTAAGTAAATGCAAGAAAACAGAAATTATCCCATGCATATTATCTGACCACAGTGCAATGAAATTGGAAATTAATGACAAAAGAAATCACAAAAACCCCACCAACACATGAAGATTAAATAACACCCTCTTTAGCAACAACAAATTACAGATGAATTAAACAATATCTACAATCCAATGAAAATTCAAGCACAATTTATCAGAATTTGTGGGATACAATAAAAGCAATTCTCAGAGGGAAATTTATAACAGTAAACTCACACATTAGGAAAACAAAATGGAAACAAATAAATACCCTAATGCTGTACCTCAAGTATCTAGAAAGAGAACAGCAGATCAAGCCTAAAGCCCAAACACAGGAGAAAATCATAAAGATTCAAACATAAATTAATGCAACTGAGACAAAGAAAACAATACAAAGAATTAATGAATCAAAAAGCTGGTTCCTAGGACCAGACAGCTCAGCAGATTAAAGTGCCTGCCTAGGCAGACACAAGGGCTGAAGGTTCAATCCTGTACTTCCCATGCTGGCCCCACCCCACAGGGCACTGAGATGGCACTCAAGACTGGGCATGGTGGTGAGTGCCTGTAATCCCAGCACGTGGGAGGCTGAAATATAGAGGATCACTACCATTTTGATCTGTATAGTAAGGTCATATAGACCCTATACTAAATACATTTTTTTAAACCTGGTTTTTTGAAAAATTAAATAAAATTGATAAACCCCTAGCTAACCTCATCAAAAAGAGGAAAGAAAAACCTCAAATTCAAGCAATAAGGAAAGAAAAGGGAGAAATTACTATAGACTCTGTGGAAATTCAAAAGGCCATCAATAGCTACTTCAAAAATCTTTACTCTTACAGAATCCAAGAGACAAAAGAAATGGACAGATTCCTAGATGGGTACAAATTACCAAAACTGAATCAAGAAACTATAAGAACTCTCAGTAACCCAGTATCAGCCAAGAAATTCAAAATGTTAAAAAAAAAAAAAAAAAAAAAAAAAAAAAAAAAAAAAAAAAAAAAAAAAAAAAAAAAAAAAAAAAAAAAAAAAAAAAAAAAAAAAAAAAAAAAAAAAAAAAAAAAAAAAAAAAAAAAAAAAAAAAAAAAAAAAAAAAAAAAAAAAAAAAAAAAAAAAAAAAAAAAAAGCTTACTGACAAAGAAAAGCCCAGGTCCTGATGGATTCACAACTGAATTCTACATGGAATTTATAGAAGATATAATTCCAATACTCCTCAAATAATGAAACTGAAAAGGAAGCAA
This sequence comes from Myocastor coypus, assembly GCA_004027025.1. NCBI lineage: Eukaryota > Metazoa > Chordata > Mammalia > Rodentia > Myocastoridae > Myocastor > Myocastor coypus. Next base: position 65,923 of record PVJA010006415.1, read on the forward strand.
TACTCTCAAAATAATTCCAGGAGAAAAAGAGAACTACAAGCCAATCTCCCTCATAAACATAGATACAAAAATCCTCAATAAAATCCTAGCAAAAAGAATACAACAGATCATGAAGGAAATTATACACTATGAGCACGTAGGATTCATCCCAGGGATACAAGGATGATTTAACATATACAAATCTATAAATGTAATACACTATATCAATAGAGCAAATCCAAAAATTACATGATCATCTCAACTGATGCATAAAAGGCTTTTGACGAAGTCCAACACTCACTCATGATCAAAACCCTACAGAAAATTGGAATACAAGGCAATCTGATAAAAACCATCTATGACAATTCAATAGCCAACATAATTCTAAATGGGTAAAAATTGAAATCTTACTCTAATCAGGTATACAATAAGAGTGTCCTCTATCACAATTCCTATTCAATTTGGTTCTGGAATCATTAGCTAGAGCCATTAGACAAGAGAGACAAAAAGAATACCAATGGGTAATGCTGGAGAGGCTCTGGGGAAAAAGGAACCCTTCTCCACTGCTGGTGCGAATGTAGACTGGTACAATCACGGAAAGAATAAGTTAAAACTATCATTACTTGCAGAGGACATGATATTGTACTGGGAAGACACAAAAACCTCCACCAAGAAGCTCCTACAATTAATAAACAAATTCAGTAGCAATGCAGGTTACAAAGTCAATACCCAAAAATCAATAGCATTCCTCTACACAGATAACAAACACACTGAGAGAGAAATTACAGAAATAATACCCTTTGCAATAGCACTTAAAAATGAAATTCCTAGGGATTCATCTAACTAAAGAAGTAAAAGATCTATTCAATGAAAATTACAATACTCTGAAAAAATGGGGCCCAGCGGGATGGCTCAGTGGTCTACAAGAGCCTGCTTGGGAAATCTAGGGTGGCTTCAGGGACCGCGGTTCGATCCCCAGCACCACATGCTGCGCCAGTCCTGCCCTCGGGGCGGGCTGAGCCGGCCATAAAAATGAGTAAATAAACAAAGTTTCTAAAACAAGAAAAAAAAAATAAATAAAATTAAAAAAAAAATACTCTGAAAAAAAGAGATCAAAGAAGATCTTAGAAAATAGAGAGATATTCCTTGCTCCTAGATAGGAAGAACCAACACTGTGAAAAAGGCCATACTTCCAAAATTGTTGCACAGATCTAATGAAATCCCTATCAACATACCAAGAAAACATTCCAAAAATGTATTTAGAAACAGAAAAGACCTAGAATAGCAAAGGCAATACTGGGCAACAAAGGCAAGTGGCATTATAATCCCTGATTTGAAATTATATTACAATGCTACTGTGATAAAATCAGCATTGCACTCACAAATACAGACCTGAGGATCAATGCAACGGATTAGAAGATTCACATACAACTACAAACACACTCAGCCATCTTATCTTTGACAAAGTGATCAAACCTATTCACTGGAAGAGAGATAGCCTCTTTAACAAACGGTGATGAAAAAACTGGCTCCCTAAATGCTGAAAACTAAAAACTGTCTGGGTCTTTCACCATGCACTAAACTAAAGTCAAAATGGATCAAAGATCTAAACATTAAAATAAAAACACGAAATCTCCTGGAAGAGAAAGAGGTAGAAATCTTGAAGATATAGGGGTAGGCAAATATTTCATGAACAAAAATTAAACTGCACAGGAACTACTTTGAAGAATCAACAACTGGGATCTCCATTTATTGAAAAGTTTCTGTACATCAAAAAAGCAAAATTGCCAATAGAGTGAACAGACAACCCACAAATTTGGAAGAAAATCTTAACCAATAATAATTTAGTCAAAGATCTTACATATAAAATATATAAAGAACTAAACAAAAACAAAATTAGGGCCCCAAAATTTAAATACTCAATCCAAAAATGTGCACCTGAGATAAATACACACTTCTCAGAGGAACAAACACACTGCAAATAAATATCTGAAAAATATGCTCCACATCCCTGGTCATTTAAGAAATGTAAATTAAAACAACATTGAGATACCATCTCACCCGAGAAAGAATGGCTATCATAAAGAAATCAACTAACAAAAAATGCTGGATAGGCTCTGTGAAAAAAGGAACCCTTCCTTCTCCACTGCTGGTGGGAATGTAGACTGGTACGATCATTATGAAAATCAGTGTGAAGACTCCTCAAAAAACTAGGACTGGAAATTCCATTCAGTTCAGCAATTACCCTTCTGAGAAGTCTTCCCAAAAGACTGGTATTTTGATAAGTGTAATATTACTCAGCTATAAAGAAAGGCAAACTCTAAGCCTTAATAGCCAAGTGGATACAACTTGAGGCTATACTTACTCATAAGTGAAATAAAATAGACCCACATGTGTAAATATTGTATTGTCTCCCTACTAGAAGAGCCCAAAGGAAGAAATAAAACCTGAAAAGTATAACAGACACAGTCAAACAGAAAGAAACAGAACTTAAGGATTGAATAACAAAGAGGAGAGAAAGGAGAAAAAATAAGAAAAAGGTGGGGGAAAATCATGAAGTACGTATACAGGATGGCTGAGGTGATTATATGAAGAATTCCCATCAGTTAATGTGTAGAATTTTCACTTTGACTAACTTTATATGCTAGTATCTGCAAACTAAGCAACTACACTCAGGACAGGAATGTGTAACGCAAAAATCATACTGAATACCTATCAGCTTAGTCTTCTTCATGTGTACCATTTTTAATGTCATATCAATTAAGACTATACTCTCTTTAAAATAAGTATTTCAGAAAAAAGGTAATAAAAGAAAAAGAGACAGACAAGAACAAAAATTTAATATTCAATTGTATGTCCGATCTTGCGTAACTGTTAACCTGAGCAACAGGTTCAATGATAAAAATAGATAATATATCAGTGATTGTTAACCAGTTATTCTTGTCTTGAAAATCTGTAACTATATATTGCTGTATGTTCCTGTTTCTGTCTTGTTTTTCATTTTATTGCTTTTGCTTTTACTCAAGATAAAATGAAATAAAAAAAAAAAATAAAGCTTACTGTATAGCATCTACACTATCACCACCAGGGGGCAGTATTTCCTACTTCTTATAGCTAGCAGGGGTTTTCTAATTTGTCAACCATACAGAAATTTATTATTTTTAACATTTTTGTCTTTTATGCATCAAGTTTATGTTTTTCCATTTGCTATGTAAGCTCATCTATAAAATATCTGCTTATATCACTTAAATATTTGTGACAAGGAATTATATTTTATAAAATTTTTTTGCTCTAGGTATATCTTTGTCACTTGTGAACAATCAATATTCCTTCATAGAATTTTTCTATCTGCATGCTAACCATACATTCTGAGCTACTTTTTGCATGTTCAAAGCCATTTTAACATCTGTGGCTTTAAAAAAAATTTAAAGATTTATTCAATTCTAGATATTGTTTAAGTTTTTGGAGTCAGGTCTCACTGTATACTTCCAACTCATGGCAATACTTGTGTCTCAGCTTCCCAAGTGTTGGGATTACAGGTGCACCAACACCGCTGGCGTTCATTTTCTTATATGCTTTTTTCTATATTTTACTATCATATTTTATCTATATTTCAATCTACCTAGAGTACACATTTGAATGTTTGTACTGCAAAAGTGAAATTCACTTCACATATAAAGTTATTATATAATAATATTATATAATAATAATTATATACTCACTATCAGGAGTAATAAATTACATTTTATACTTCATTTGTACTGCCATCCTTATCAAATCTGTTTGTTTAGAGCAAATGTATTTCCAACTAAAGCATCTGCTTAGGCAGGCACAGCAACCAGGATTCAATCCCCAGAGTGCTATGCCGGCCCTGCCCCTGGGGTGCACTGAGACTGCAACTGAGACTGGGCATGGTGAGGCTGAAAACAGGAGGATCATTATGTGTAGTAAGACCCTGTACATCCCGTACTAAATACATAAAAAAATAAAATAAAGCAAGTGTATTTCTTGATACATCATATAAATTTAGTATGTCTACAGGTTGCTGAGTTTCAGGTTTGAATGACTGTAATTGTGTAACATGTTCCAAACCGAGAAAAAACACCTTTCTCTCCCTTAATTTTTCATTGAAGATTTATAGATACAATATTATCTTCTGATTTTCAGAAATAATTCCAAAACATATTTGCTAAATTTTAGGTGTTTTACTGGTATTACACATACAGTTGCATTTAGTATGCAATTTTAAAATTCCCTAGCATAATTCGTCACCAAATATGAGTCTATATATTATTTTCCTGACATTCAGATCAACTTCTCCAATTTTATTTGTATGTATGATTTTTGTCTTTGGAGATTTAAAGAATTTGTTGATATAATATATAAATGATTTTTAAACTTAGTGTGAGGTCATCTGTGGTGTCAATAATGTCATTCCTTCACAGTGATATGTGAGGAGGCATTTTCATTAGCATCATTCATGCATACATATTTTATCCTTAATTTGAATCCTGTTTTTCTGTCTTGCCTGTATGTCCTGTAGTAACACATGAATTTTTGTTACCTATGACAGAATAGTGGAGACAGTGACTATCTTTGACTTATTTCTGATTTAGAAATAATGCACATACTGCATCTGTATTCACTGTAACATTTGCTAGTTTTACTAAACATGTGCTTTGTCAAATTAAGAAAAACATCACTTTTCACATATGACAAAAGACTTATAACCCAAGATAATAATGATTACCAACTATCAATTAGCTAAAATTTGAAACAGAATTCCTGACATAATTATTTGGCTTACTTAAAAAATTTAGAGATAATTAATACTTAAGTGTGTATGTTGCAAGTACAACTGATCCATTTTCATAAGTACTTGCACTCTTATCAAAAGACAAAATAGGTCCATTAATCACTACAGCAAGTTCCCCTGTGTCCTCTCCTAGTCATTCCTTTGAAATAAACTTTGGTTAAAATTCTATTAGTATAGATTAATTTGCTTAATATAGAATTTAATTTATTTTTATTTATTTATTTTTAAATTTAACAATGGTTATATTACATATTTTTATCATCGGATCAGTTTAGATTAATGGGTATAGGTATATAAGATTTGTCAAACAATTAAACATTAACACTTTCAATAGACATTACTTTTTTAACAGTTGACACAATATAGAATTTAATTTAAATGCAATCATCCAGTAGGTAATATTTTCTGGCCTGCTTTGGTTTTATGGTAGATTTCTCAGTCTTCTAAATACAAAATAATGTCATCTGCAAATAAATAGTTTTAATTCCTTTCTAATCAGGTGCATTTTATTTTGGTTTTGTTCCCAATAATAGGGAAAGAATTTTCAGATTTTCACTATGAAGTTCTTTTTTTTATATAGGACAGAAGGTTCTTTTTGTCCCCTACTTTTTTTTTTTTTTTTTTGTCTTTTTGAGACAGGGTCTCGCTATGCAGTTGAGGCTGGTCCTGCACTCACTTTTGTAGCCCAGGCTGGTCTCGAACTCGCACCAATCCTCCTGCCTCAGCCTCCCGAGTGCTGGGATTACAGGCGTGAGCCACCACGCCCGGCTTAGTTTTCTTAGATTTTTTTTTTTTTTTCAATTAGGAACAGATGTTGAATATTGTCAAAGTTACTGTTGGGTATCAACTGAAATGATAGTTTTTTATCTGTTATACTAAATTGCTTTGACTGACTTTTATACAATAAGCCAACTTTGTGTTCCTTATAACATAAACTGTATAATAAGGGCTATGGAACCAATTCCCTCTTCTCTCTGAACCTACCCCTCCTCCCCAAACACACACACACACACCTTCCTGCTAAGGCCCACTACCTGAATGCAGATGAAAAAACTACTGAAATTCCCCAAATTCCAAACTGGGACACAAGGTGTTAGATCTGCCCATGAAGCTCATTAAAGGTTCATGTATATGGACTGCATCTCATGCATCCAATTGTAACAGTGAATTATGGGAAATACCTGCTCAGTAGACACAGATGACATAATCAGCACTGTCAGCCATGATATCAATCAATGAGAGGCGGGAGAGGCCCAGCACATTTCCAATTCATTAGCCCGGCATATTCTGTGCTGATGCTGTTTTCCTTTCTGCCAGCGTCAGCCCACTCACCTTCACCATTTATTTATTTATTTATTTATTTATTTATTTTTTTTTTTGTGGGACCAGGGTTCGAACTCACGACCTTGCACTTGCCCAGCAGGCACTTGTGCCTCGGAGCTATCTCCCCAGCCCCCACCATTTAGACTTCCTTAAACTTAGCTGCATCACCTCTATGAGCGTGTGCCATGTCTAATTTTTGTTCACTGTGCACACAAACCTAAAAATCTGTCTTCTGGTGTCAACAGCCACAGTAATACTGGGACATGCTTCACTTGGTCATAGCATATTATACTTTTTATATAGTGCTGAATTTGACTTGCAAATATTTTGTTTGTAGTTTTGTTTTGGTTTTCCTCATAAACTCTTGTTTAATTCTGGTGCCAAAATTATAGAAGCTTCATAAAATGAGTTAAGGGGCCAGGGAGATAGCTCCATGGCACAAGTGCCTGCCTGGCAAGTGCAAGGTTGTGAGTTCAATCCCAGGTGCCACAAAAAATAAATAAATAAATAAAATAAAATGAGTTAAGAAGTCCACATATTTCTATTTGAGGGAGAAAAGGTGATATTGGCATTATTTCTTCCTTGTAAGTTTAATAGTTTGCTAGTGAAATTTCTTATGGAAATTGTTAATTCAACTTCATTATGGGTATAGGATTCATACAATTTCTACCTCCTGTATCTATTTTGCTGAGCTATATTTCTCAAGACATGTATCCATTTGCTGAAGTTATCAAATTTATTGGCATAGTTAAAATAATATTTCTTGACTATTCTTTTAAAACCTAGGGTATTTAATAATAATATCCCTCTTCTACTCTTGATATTGATAACTTTCCTACATTTTCCCCCTGAAAAGAGTTTATTTGTTTGTTTGTTTTTAATGTATTTGGTAGAGGGGTATGACTATGTAGCTCGAACTCGTAGTGATCCTCCTGTTTTCAGCCTCCCCAGAGGAGGGATTACAGGCATTTGCCACCATGCCTGGCCTTCATGGCTGGCTTAGCATGCCTCGGGGGGCAGAGCCAGCATAGCATGTGGTGCTGGGGTTCAAACCCTTGTTCCTGCACTTGCCTAAGCAGGTTTTTAGTCTGCTGAGCTATCTCATCAGTATGGAAAGATTTATTAAGATTTTATCAATTTCATTAATCTTTTCAAAGAATCAACTTATGGTTCTGTTGATCTATTTTTCCATTTCACTAACTTTCAGTCTTGCTTATTTCTTTTTTTTTTTCAAATTACCTTATAATTAATTTGCTCCTTTTTTTGTCTCTCCCACCCCCTAGTACTGGATATTGAACTAACAGCCTTATAATGTTATGTCTTCCTCCCTTTT
>PVJA010006416.1:7098-22056 GCA_004027025.1 Myocastor coypus
TTTTTTTTTTTTTTTTTTTTTTTTTTTTTTTTTTTTTTTTTTTTTTTTTTTTTTTTTTTTAATGGTACCAGGGCTTGAACTCAGGACCCTAAGTTCTACTGAGGGCTTAGTCTACTGAGCTAACCCGCACCAGTCTCAATCACCTTCTCAGCGAGCCCTGCCACAGCTTGTGGGGCCAGGGATTGAACCCTGGTCCCTGAGTCTCCCTTCAGCAGGTGCTTTAATCCACTGAGCTATCTATCCAGCCATGTTCTCTTATTTAAAAAAAAAAAAAAATCTTTTTATTTCTTTGGTACAGGGTCTTGCTAAGGAGCTCAGACTCATTGTGATACTCCTGTTTCAATCTCCCCAGGGTTCAGATTAGAGGTGTGTGCCACTACACTGTTTCTGTGGCTGGTATGGTGCTCCTGGGGTTCCAGGGCTGGCACACCATGTGTACCCAGGATAAAACTTGGGTCCTTGCACTTGCTAGGCAGGCACTCAGACAGTGCAGCTATCTCCCCAGGCCCATTTTCTCTTATTTTTAACGTTTCTTTCAATAGCTGGTTTGTAAAAGCATCACTGTTTTCTAGTTCTGAAATTCTCCTCACTGGTAGGTGCTGTTCCCTATACTTGCCATATAATGTTTAATTTCAGAGATTTCTGCATAAAACCCTTTTATGGGCTCTCATTCTTTGGTAAACCAGTGACTCATAGTTTGTATTATTTGTATTATTTGTTATGGTTTGTATATAGGTGTGCCCCCAAAACCTCATGCAGTCATGGGGCAACTTCTGGAATCTGTAATTGATTATTGTGATGTGGCACTGCACCTCCCCTGGGGCAGGTGATTTGCATTTCAGTGTTAGGAAGGAAGAGAAGTTAGTTGCTTGAGCTGCTGCTACTCCTCTCTTCTGTCTTGTTCTTAGCTGTCACCATGAAAGCTTGTTTTCTGCCCTGTGCCACTCTGCCTTGGAGGCAGCTGAATGTGGACTGAAACCTCCAGTAACTGTGAGCTAAATAAACCTTTCCTTCCTTCCTTTTGAGTGTCCGGTGTTTGTCCCAGCAACAAGAGAAGAGTAACTAAGACATCTGGCTTAGCTCATCTAGTCTTTCATTAGTGTCTTTTGAAAGCCCCTGCTGTCGTGGGATCACATGAAGATTTACAGATTGGCCAAGAGCTTGACTCCCTCGGGGATCGCTGATTCTGAAAGACTCTCAGGGTGTTGTGCAGCTTCATTCTGTGATGAACAATAAGGTCTTGAGAGGGAGGACAACCCACTCGGGACCCCTTTTCTGTCTCTCTCTCAGACAGGAGCTTTGTTTCCCTCAATAAATATGTTCATCTCTCCTTTATTTACCTTTTTTTTTTTTTAATTTTGTGGTACCAGGGATTGAACTCAGGACCTTGCATTTGCCAGGTAGGCACTTATGCTGCTGAGCTATCTCCCTAGCCCTAATATGTTCTGCTCATAAAAAAATAATAATAAAAAATAATGTCTTGGCCGGGCGTGGTGGCGCACACCTGTAATCCTAGCACTCGGGAGGCTGAGGCAGGAGGATCGGTGCGAGTTCGAGACCAGCCTGGGCTACAAAAGTGAGCTCAAGGCCAGCCTCAACTGCATAGCGAGACCCTGTCTCAAAAAGACAAAAAAAAAAAAAAATTAAAAAAAAAAAATAATAATGTCTTAAGAATCCTTAAGTCTAAAGAACCTGCTCCTAATCTCGTCGAAGATCTCTGCCACATAATTAAGAAAGCAGTTGCAGTTCTGACAGGACCTTGAGAAGAACCGAAATATGGATGCCGAATTCCCTGTAAACCTCACCAAGAGCCAGATTCATCAATCGACTCCATGTAAGACCAAGCAGCTGCTCCCTTGTAACTTGGAAGTAAGTCACCCACAGCCTCTGTCCTTGTGGTACAAATTTGTTTATGTACTCAAGCAACAAAATCATGATTTAACAGAAGCAAAAACAGCCTTAGATAGCTCAGCAGCCTTAAGACCAGCCTGGAAAAACACAAGCACCAGGGTTCCATCCTCAGACTCCACACTACGGCCTCAGCCCAGGCATGCCAAGCCAGATATCAAGACTGGGCGTGGTGGTACACACCTATACTCTCAGTACTGAGGAGGCTGAAAACAGTAGAGCACTAGTCTAAGCTGTGTAGTGAGATCCTATACCAAATACATAAAATTAAAAGATAAAAAAATGAAAAACACAACACCAGCTGGGGCAGGCTTTTGAGACAAGAAGGGGCTATCAGGAAAACACTAAAACTAATAACTCAGGTAAAACATCAACTCACCTCCAGTTCACAAGACGACTCCAGACTCAAAAAACTGTGGGACGTGGTGGGGGAAAGACATTGTAAGTCTTTAACATTCAATTTTCATAGACTAATTTGTATAATAAAAAGTAGTAAGGTACAGTCAGTATGTCTGAAATCTGAGATGTTGACTACTTGTTTTAAGTTAATTTCATATTAAAAATTAAGAAATTTTAAAAAATTGTGGAAAGAATCTAAATAACTACTGGCTGATGAAGTCAAAGCCCGTGGACAAAGGTGGTGATGTGAAGTTCAGCACTGAAGTCCTCAAAGCACAGCCTGCACCAGCTGGGATGGTGTTCAAATCTACCAGGCTCAGAACTTGGTTAAAGCCATGAAGCTGGAAGATGAAGCCTTCTTCTACCATAGCAACTGCAAAGAGTCAGGCATCGCAGGAGTTATGAAGATTGTAAAGGAGGCTTACTTAGACCACATAGTTTCAGAAGAACAATCCCTATTATGATCCATCCAGCAAAGAGGATAAACCCCAAATGGTTCATGCTGGATGCACAGTTTTGTTAGGATAATGATGCATTTCGCCTATCACTGAGCTTAAAACCTATCAATCACCAAGCTCACACAGCTTCCAGTGATCTCTTGAAAAAAACATGCCTCTCTTCACTTGCCAGAGACTCTCAATTCAGTCCTTTACACAAGCTAAGAGTGGGCCCCCTGATCATCATCCACTTTCCAGAAAGGACCCTATGAATTCATACTCATTACCTGATAAACTTGGGCATGTTGTTAAAGCTAAGTAAAACTTCCTCACTTATCACACTCAAGGTGGGGTAGGTACCCTGAGCTGCCCATTACTGTGGGCCGAGTACCTGCAGCGCCTGGTACTTAGTAAGATATCCTTTGCTTCTGTTTTTGTGACCTGTACAGTACCTACCAGTGCCTGATATTAACTTCTGTGCAGAGGACACATAACACCTAATTCTTCCTTTTCCCATTTTTGGTAGGACAGTTTGATTTTATTTTAAGCCTGGAAGATATAAGGAACCAAGTTAACTGCGGCACTTTTGCGGAGGACATGCCAGTCCTCCAAAGTCAACCTTTTATAGGACAAAAGAAAGCTTGCCTGTGATGTCACTGGTGACTGTCCACCTAGGTGATTTTGAGTACTTTTTTCAATCAAAGATTTAATATTAAAAGCTTTAAAAAATGAGAAATGCAAATATTCTTCTTTACCAAAGAACATGGAAAACCTTTTTAAAATTTTAATAAAGTTGAAAATTTTCTGTACCAAGATCAGAAGTTCAGGTTTGCCCTATTATACAGTGGTACTAACTCTAGTTGTGACCAAGAAATGTTCTACATTTGTATTTCTAGAAGCTGTACTTTTATGTATTTTATCAACTGGCATTGAAAATAGCTAGGAATTTCACATATGCAACCTTTATTCCATGCTATGTCTACATAGCCTAAATGTCATTCCTGTTAACCATCATGCTTTTCAATTTGAATTTAAGATAAAGCAATGAATGTGAAACTATCCTTGAGACACTTTCTTGGTTCCTGCCTACCCACACACCCACAATGTACAAGTCAAAGAATGGCTGCTGCATTATCCTTACTAGTGAATTCCACAATCTCACCTTGAACTGAAAGCCACTGCCAAATGGGAAGTCACATAATCTATGATACTCTCTCTAGGCAGAATTTCATATGAACAGTTCCCAATGAAATTACCTCCAAACTGTTCGCCAAAAGTTTCTGTAACTGTGAAATCTGCTATATTCCTTAAACTGTATGATCTAGTTTTTTTCTCCGCATCTGGTTTCATTTGCGCCTATTTAATTACTGACAACTAAAAGTAGTTCCTCACCATCACATAGAAGATCCTTATACTCAAATATATGGTCTGACCTCTCCATTTTGATTCAGACACTTCTCAATTTGTCCCCCAAATCTATATATCATCTCATTATGATGATGTCACTTATCTCTATATTTTTATCTCCTTTGCATATGGGTCCCTACAGAAGCATAAAGCTTTATAAAGATGCTGCTGACCGGAATGATTGAGGGTCCCGCAAAACACCATCAGAAGACCATTTTCCCAGTCCACAGCTGATGCTGTATTACAAGCTCAGCAAGCAAAGAATAGTTAAGAAGAGTTTTCCTTCCAAAAGTTTTCTGTTTGAGAACTCTTGATTTGACAACTATAACTGGGAGGCCACAAGTCATAAAAGAGATGATCGACCAATCATTTTCAGTGGTTTAGCAAATTACTTTGTTCAGCCAATTTAGAGATTTAACTCATCCAAAAACATTTTTAAAAACTAATTCTGTAAAGCCAGGTGTGGTGGCGCACGCCTGTAATCCCAGCCCTTGGGAGGCTGAGGCAGAAGGATCAGTGTGAGTTTGAGACCAGCCTGAGCTACAAAAGTGAGCTCAAGGCCAGCCTGAACTGCATAGTGAGACCCTGTCTCAAAAACAAAACAAACAAACAAAAAACTAATTCTGTAACAGAATGGAGAAAAAACAAAAAACTGTTTACCTACAGGTACAAATTCTCTATGATGAATATATATATATATATATATATATATATATATATATATTCTATAAAACCTAACATAAAAAAATTCTTCCTTAGAGGAGAAAAGACTCTGATTAAAAACTAGCAACAAAACTGATAAAGCTCGATCCCTTGTAACATCACATAAAAAAAACCCCAAATTTTAGACTTGCACAAAACCACCTCAGTTGAGAATTTTTTTTAAAAAATTTATTAATCATTTGAGAACATATTTACATGCATGTTTACAAACTTTTTTTTATTTTTCCTCTTCAAAAGATTTTGACAAAAAAATCAAAATATAATTTACCATAAGCAATAAAACCTGGTACCTTTACCCTTTACCTGTTTTTGTTTTGGCTTGATTTTTTTAATGGCCCTGAGGATTGAACCCAAGGGTTTCTACCATAAAACAGCTACATTCTTAGCCCTTTTAAGAGACAGGGCCTTACTAATTTGTCCAGACTAATCTCAGACTTGTGGTCCTCCTACTTTAGCATCCCAAACAGTTGGGGCTGTAAACTTACCTCTCCAACCTTAACTAAGTATTGCTACAGGCTAAAATGACAGTGACATCTAGAAAATATAGGAATAAACTTATAGCATATAATTAGTGGCAGAAATGCTATTTTACAAATGGACAATGTACAATATACCATTCTTTTTTTTTTTTTTTTTTTTTTTTTGTGGGACCAGGGTTCGAACTCACGACCTTGCACTTGCCCAGCAGGCACTTGTGCCTCGGAGCTATCTCCCCAGCCCCAAATATACCATTCTTGAACTCACTACCTCACGCAATTTAGTTATAGGACCATTTGGTAAAGGGTTTTAAACCTCTTAAACTCTAGTCTTCATTTTATAAAGTAATAGCTAAGATCAGAAAATTAAGGTAATCAACTATCAGAAGAAACAAGATCAGAACTTGCTTGAAAAATAAACGCCCAAGTTCCTCCCATGTTAACAGTATTCTCTTCAAGATAATAAAAGCAAGCCTTGTGTTTGCAATAGTGTTGACTATCCAAGGAAAATGCAAGAGAGGAAAATGACAATAAATCAGTTTCTTTGCTAACAGTACCTCACATAACAGGGGGAAAAATAGCTTTGAGACAGGGATTCGCTCTGTAGTCCAGGCTGGCCCCAAATTCACAGTAATCCTCCTGCTTACCTTCCCAAGTGCTAAGAATACAGGCATATACCACTATGGCCAGCTAGAAGAATTTTCTTTTTCTTTTTAAATGTTCAGACAATAGCACTGTAGAACTTTAGTCAGTAATAACATATGGAATTACCTGTAATGAATTAACTTAAAAAGTAGGAGGCAGGCAGATATATCTTCATATTTTCTCCTTTAGAACTTAAATATCTAGACCATGAAAACACACAGTGGCCTATTCTAGGTATAACCAATTTAGTTAATAGATGTTCAAAACCATTTTGTATCCATGTTAATTTTTGTCCTATTTTTCCATCAGGAACTCATTATCTTCATCTGAAAGAACATCTTCATTGAACATGACAAAATGTCATGCTCAAAAACCTCAACATCTCTATTTTATTACAATCCATCTGGTACTCTCTTTGGGATGTTCTTCAAATGATCTGTACATGAGTACAAAACTTGGGGCCTGGCGGGATGGCTCAGTGGTCTAAAGCGCCTGTTTGGGAAAGTTTAGGTGGCTTCAGGGACCGTGGTTCGATCCCGGGCACCACATGCTGCGTCAGCCCTTTCTCGGGGTGGGCTGAGCTGGCCATAAAAATGAGTGAATAAACAAACAAAGGTTCTGAAACAAAAAAAATAAATAAATAAACAAACAAAACTTGGTAAAGGTTCATTTTTTAAGAATACTTAATAAGGGGCTGGGGAGATGGCTCTGTGGCATAAGTGCCTGCCTGGCAAGTACAGGGTTGTGAGTTTGAACCCTGGTCCTGCAAAGATAGATAGATAGATAGATAGATAGATAGATAGGGATAGATGATTGATAGAATACTTAATGTTCCAAACGCTATTAAGAGGGAAGTAAAATGTAACCCCTTATACTGTTCATCAAGCTTGCTATTATCCTGAAATATTTAAATTAGTAAAAATTTTCCGCTAAAATTGATTTTTTTTTTTTTTTTTTTTTTTTTTTTTTGTAGGCACAGCATGGAGTTCTGGGGATCGAACACAGTTCCTACACTTGCCTAAGCTTGCCTAAGCAGGCACTTTAGACCACTGGGCTATCTTGCTGACCCTATAAACATATTTCTTCTATTTTTTATGTATTCATTTAGGCTCTATAGGGCCTTGATACACAGATCAGACTTGTAGTGATTCTCTTATTTTCAGCCTCCCAAGCGCTGAGTTTATAGGTGTGTGCCATCACTCAACAGTCTTAACTGCTGTCCAAGCAAGCCCTGGGAGCAGGGCTGGCATAGCAGCCCAGGGACTATATCCTGGGGCCCTGTGTCTGCCAAAGCAGGCACTTTAATCCACTGAGCTATCTGGCTGGTCCCATAAAAACATTTTTAATAAAACATTTTCAAGAAAAATAACTTCAAATGAGTTGGGCATAGAAACATCAAGCTACTATGGACAGCGCTCTCTTCAGTTCAATTGGTAACAATCTGAGGAAAACATGTAAGAACATACAAGAACATACAAGCTGTAATATAAAAGCTAGTATTACATGCTGAACCCAACTCAATTAATAATAACTTAAATATTACATACTTGCTTCTATTTCTATTACATAAAAAGCCTTTTAATCTAATTCAAAATATACATAAATTGAAAAAACTTTATAAAAGTAAAAATCACTAAATTACATGTAAAATATAAATTACAATCAAGCGATTTTGAATTTAACATTACCTCTACTGTAAATACCTGATTAAAGAGTGATATCCTTCACACAAACTTCATGTTACTTAGTATCCATGAAATACCAGACCTAAATTTCAACCTGAACTATTTCAGTACCAAATAGTTCAAATTCTAGTATTCAATAAAGTGAAGATATAGTTAAGATTTTTTTGTAAGAAATAATAAAAGATGAATTTTTTTAAATGACCAGAACATCTCAAGGATTAGATTACTGAAAGGTATAGTATTTGCCTAAAACAAAGTAAGAGAGTGAAAGCATGGAGAGGGAGGGAGGGAGGGAGGGAGGGAGGGAGGGAGGGAGAGAAAGAGAGAGAGAGAGAGAAGGGCCACTAGGAAAATCTGCCTTTTAAAATATAAATTTATGAAGTAATTTAACTGTTAAAACAGATACTGCGCTGAGGATATACTCTGACAGGTGCCATTATTTTACCCGCTAATCTTTCCTGACAAATTATATAAACGGGAATAAAGTATCATTCTATAACATTCACTAGCATAACCAACATCCATAGACACAACATTGTCAAATGCACTGGTGGAAGAAAGGGAACTGTATTTAAGCCTAATACAGACTTGACTGTACTATAATACTTAAGAGGTACTGCCTAAGAGCCTTAGGGTTTATGGAACATATGTACACTTCTAAAAAGAGATTTTTTTTTTTCAGGCATGTTTTTCAAATTTTAAGATTGTTCCTATTTAACTCAGCTTCTAGCTATGATTCTAAAAGAACACTTCTCATGTTAAAAAATGCTACTTTAACACTCAGTATAGTAATGTTGAGAAAATGGGGTAGCTTCTCGAAAGGTTTAAAAACCAGTTGTTATACAGATTTTCAACTTGTCACATTGGAACACTTGACTGAATATGGTAAAATATTGTAGCATGTATGTCTAAAAACAACATAATTTTTTTTCTATTCACACAAGTACAGTTATAAATCTTTACCATCTCTAGGCTTATTCCATTGTGCCACTGTGGAGATCTGAGGAAAGGTCACTTTGGATCAGATTTCTTTCTTTCCTCTAAACCTTTTCTAATCACTATGCTGACCTTTGGCAATTTCTGACAAATACACCCTCAAAATCAAGAAGTAAGGGCTGATGACCTAGCTCAGTGGACTAAGCGTCTGCTCAGGCAAGCACAAGGACCAGGGCTTGATCCCAGGCACCACATGCCATGTCAGCCATGCCCCCAGGTGCACTCAGCCACGGATACCAGGCATGGACCAGGCATGGTGGAGCACACCTGTAATCCCAGCTCTGGAGGCTGAAAACAAGAAGATGACTATGAGTCCGAGATACAAAGTGAAACCCTGCACCAAATAAATAAAAATTAAAAACAAAACAAAAAAAGTATATGGCAGAGTCTAAGACTCCATACTTTCTGGTATTTTTGTGAAAAATATAGACAGATTAGATAGATAGGTAGATAGGTAAGTAGCAGTCAGTCAGACACACACAGGCAGGCAGGCACACAGACAGACATAGGAAAGGCCTAAATATGTTACTTAGTAATCAAGATAACTAAAATATATTCTTTAAGTAAATTCTTGGGCAGGTTAATCGTAGGATAGCTCTTACACTTGTTAAATTTCATCTATGTCCCATCACATAGAATCAGCTGAGTGTTTGAGACACATACATGTTTTACATATGAAAAGATGGATGATAAGTAGACACATGCCTAAAATGAATATATATTTTTCACATAATTCAAAAACTGTAAATCTACTAGTTGTATTTTTAAAGAAAATAACAGTATCAAAGATCTGTAAAAGATGCAAGAAACACAGGCAAAAGAACATCTAAGTAGAACAATCTATACAACAAATCCAGCCAAGAATTGATTAAAATATCTTCTTCTCCCTTTTCTGATTTACAGTGTAGTTTGAGTTTAATGTAATTTTATTCTATTTATAAATTCCATATTTCATAACCCTTAACAAGAGTTTTGCTTTAACAAAGACCACAGCGTAGCACTCATGAAATCATGCAGGCACTAAATTTTTTTATTATAATCAGTGATCAGCAAAGTTAGTACTAGTCTTTTATTATTAATAAGCAGGTCTTGGTAAGGAATTAGAAAGTTGCTTCAATTACCAAATAATTTCCAATTGTGATTAAACAAAATTCCCTATTTTCATTAAATTTCTACAAAAATACACAGTACATTGTTTGGTCCATAGCCATTCACAAAACTACTCTTTTTTTAAAAACACTGAGTAGAATAATTTCCACCTAAGATCTTTTACCCTAGATTTCTACTTGACTTCTAATCTTGAATTGTTCTCATACAAAATTAAGCAAATAAATTTAAACTGAGCATAAATGTGCTCACATAACAAAATAAAATAGAATAGTTAAATACTTGCTTCAAATTTTAATTTTTAAAACTTCTTACAAAGCATGAACAGTATTAGTAAATTATTTCTCTAATGAAATATTCATCCTACCCCAGAAACAGCCTCTGAGATCAGGATTCAAAACCAAGAGGCTTATTTTTGGAGATACTCACAGGTAACACTCAAAATGGCATGGAAATGACAGAAAAGAAAAGGAAGAAAATAAACATGTGTTCCATCATTTCCTGCTATGAAGAATGAGAGTTCTTCTGATATTGTAGAAGATGGAGTACAAAAAGCTTTAGACTATCACCAGAAAGATGAAAAGGTCCAAATAATTATCCTCCAATTTCCATTGATCACTGGCTGAAAGGCTGCTCCCAGGGCGTTATCTTTCCAGTACTTCCAACCTATTCTGTATAGCTGAAAAATTCAAGGCAGAATTGTAGATCCTTGCAGGAAGCTACCTGGACTGGAATAGTGAGAGTCAAGTATCTGACAAAGCCTCACCCTCAGATTCACATTCCAAATAAATTTCACCTTTGTTACTGTCCTCTTAACATAGAATTTTTTAAATAACAACAGAATTTCAAAATCCTAAGTCACCTTCAGAGCAAGCAGAAGCCTGTACAGATACCAGTACTTGAACCCACATACACAAAACTATGTTGTACCTGAATTAATCAAAACATCTACTTCCATAAGTGCTTTCCATTCTAACAACTTTAAAAAAAATTACTTAATTCCATAAGTTATCTCAAATAGCTAGCACCAAAGACGAAATGGAGAATATGGTTCAGTACTGAAATATACAAAAAAATTTAAAAAAAAATAAAAGAACTAAGTTCTTGCTCAAGCTGATACTACCTAGATATACAAAGTTATGAAATGCTGACAGATACTCTGTCAGTAAAATTAAGATAATAATGTTTTGGACTATAGCTGCTGAAATTAAGAAAAGAAAAAAAAGATGTAAAATATTTTAAAACTACAATGTTAAATGATTAAGGTATCTTTATCTTGTCAAAAAAGTTATAAAAAGGTCACAGATTATTTGATTCTAATTCATATTAATAAACAGAAAGGGAAAATGATTTCTCCCCCAGCAAACAAACCATAACTCACCTGCAAAGTTGAACATGGATTCCAGTCCAGTGCTTCTACCACCCCACAGTGTCTTTCTGCATAAAAACTGGCTTGAAATGTCATTGGGCATTCAGCTAAAGCACATTTTAATTAACTTTCAAAAATTTTGCAACACCATTAGGTAATCTTAAATACCACAGGACTCTGCTAAAATACTGGTTCAAAATCATAAGACTGGTTTCAAATTAACTCATTTTATATTACCATCCATTTCATTTAGCATTACATTAAACTTGACCTTCTTTTAAATCTGTGAAGTTGATTTCCACAATTAAAAACTCAAAATGGAAAAAAGCCAATTAAAAAGTGCTTCTCATCAAAAAGTTTATGTTTTCTGGCCTTTCTGGTAACAATGAAAATGATCTTTGGCTCTTATTTCAAATTCAATTCACTAAAATTAAATAGCATTGAAGTCTACTGTGTACTAGCTTGAAATGAATCAATTTGAAATAAAAAATTCTCAGAAAAAATTACATTTAAGAAATAGTTAAAATATTTTATTAAGTCTAATTTTACAGTTTAAATAAGTTTAATAACCACAAAACCGTCAATATGACTTAATTCAATAATCTTTAAGCTTTCAGCTTGTTTCAATACTTTTTACTTAAATTATATAACATCACATTCAGTAAATAACTCAGAGTATCATCTTCAGAAAATGTAGCTTCCAGAAGTTTACATTGACAAATTTAAAGAACACAACTCAGATCCTCCTTATGGTTAACTATACTGGGCCTCCAACAGCTTTTAAATAATGGCATTTATATTCTCTTTGGTTTCAATTGTTAAGATCAATAGGGGAAAATATTACTATATGACATAAAGTTAAACCTTACTTTATAACACATAATGTGCATTTGAATATAATTTACAACATAAGAAAAGCTAACTGTATATTAGAATTTTCAAATAAGTACTGGCTTTTTTTCCCATTATTTTTACAGGCTAATCACCAAAATCTTGTGTTAAACAAATGTGCACATGCATGAACACATACAGGCACATGTGCACACGCGCATGCACACGCACACACACACACACATAACTATAAACTTCTAGAACTGCACAGAATCCTGGAATAAATGGCAAATCTGAAACACTCAAGTTCCTCACATAGTACTAATGAACTCATGAAGGCACCATGGGGACAAAAATCCATCTATAACAGGGACTTGAAGGAGGCAACAGTCTCAATTATCAGTATTACCTGAGGGAACCATTACACAATGTATAGTATAGTCACTGATGACAGCATGCTTTGCTACTAAGTTGTTTAGCAAGTGTGTGCTGTAATAACACCAAAAAAAGATAGGAAAAATTCTTACCTACCAATTGCATCTTATTCTCTTTCTAATATTTTGACTTCAATAGGTACAAAAATAGCAAGCTCTCCCAATTGAGTAACTTTTTCAGCTACTGGCACGGTTATCTCCTAGACTGAAGAAGTACCTCTGTCTAGAAGTTACTTACTCAAATATCAATTTAAATTTTATATTACAAGAAGAACTTTAAACATTCTAACAAAAAGTATTGTGATTCCACCATCAATAAGCTAAGCAACAGCATCTCACCAATTTATGTGTTCAAAGTTAGTATATCAAGTGATCAAAATTAAATTTGATTTGAAAATAACTTTCTTTTAACAGTTTCATAGAAACTAAGTTCAATTTTATTTGTACTAGTTCTATTACCTTTGGTAAGTTTGGTGATCTATATAAATCACTATAATCATATATGAAATTATAAAATATTTACAGATGATAACAATGCTAATAGTTTAGATATTTTGAGAAATACTCATGAAGCTTTAGTTTGAATACTTCCCATGACTTTATGAGAACATAACCCATTTTCATTATCAGAGATTCTCATATTGTACACTAAAAGTGGAACTAGGAATTTTGTTTCTGATTAATTTTTCTACCCAGAAACACCAGAACAATTCCATTCCTTACATATGACAGTCATTTGGATATATTAAGAAAACTCCCTCTCCTTAAACTTCTCTTTTCCAAAATAAAGATTATTTTCTTCCAATACGCCCTACTCTCTATCTCCACATAGGCCTTTCATCTCTATAGCAAGACACTTTCCTTCTGACACTTCAGTTAGCTCATAATGTGCCACTTACAATTTAACATAGTAATACACAAATTTCAATCTGAATAGCACTGTGTACATGGCTTATTACGTCTTGATTAATACATTTTACATCAGTCTGTCTGCAACTGTGTACCACTTTCCAATAACAGTCTGTAGACTGACAATACTACTCGATTGAGGCATTCAGTGATCTTGAGTAAGTGAAATAGTAACACTACAGTAATTTTCTCCTCAATGTTATTTCAGTTAAATCATTTTCTACTGTTCTAAGTTTAAATATTTCTTTAATAGTTGGGGGATCATTTTTTTGAAGTAAATGATGGTGATAGATGTTATTTTTCCAAAAAAATTTTTCATAAAAAATAAAGCCTCATATTTTATAATAATCTTTAAAATATTAGTTTATTATCCTAAAATGCTCAGGTAAAGCTTGTTACTATCTAAGTAGCTAAGCACTGAGAAAAATCTGAAATATTTGCAGAAAGCTGGGATGCTCAGTGATACTGCATGTACTTAACATGCACAAGGTCCTAGATTCAATCACCAGCACTAAAAAAGTAATAATGATAATAATAACAAATATAATTTACACAACCAATAACAACCTACACTGATCACCACTTTTGATTCATTTATGCAAACAATGTAAACTCAACAGGCTTCAACAAATAAAAGAATTAGGTACTCTAATGCCTAAAAATTTCTACTTTTCCTCACTTCCTATATAAATTTATAATCATAAATAGTATTTAAACCAGGCAATTGTATTACAGTACAAGAAACTAAGAGTGGATCAGAATAAAAAAAACTACTTATAATTTAGATTAAGTTTAGTCAGTTTTCAACTACAAGCAATCTACACCATGTAGGAAAAGAGACTGGAAGTTACAATTATAGTCTGCAGATTAAAACCAGTGTATAATTTTTATGTAAAAAAATTTTATAAAAACATACATTAATTGATTTATACATTGTCTATGCCTGCTTTAGGGCTACAATGGCAAAGAAGAGTTGAGACTAGATACCATATGGCCTGTGAAGCCCAAAATATCTACTACTTGGACCTTCACAGAAACCATTTATTTGCCAACCCCTAATTTAGGGGGAAAAATATTTGCTACCAAAGCAAAATTCAAGATCTCTAACAAGCAGATTAGGAAACCCACCATTCCTACTGGAATATGTAAATATAAACACTGGACTATCTGACTAGTTCTTTATTCTATTCTGTATACAGACTTGTTGCTCACCCTCAACAGAGCACACACTTACCTCTAAGCTAATCTTTATCATGTTTCTCAAGGACTCACTAAAGGACAGTGAAGAATCCATGAATATTCTGTTTGCATAATCTAAATAAAAAATAAAAAGTTGCTGCAAATAACTTGGAAGAATATAATGAAGAAGCAACTTTATAGAGTACATAAAAATTTCCTTTTCATTTTAGATTCCAAATACAAAATTTTTAAAGGCACTTAAAACAGGAAAGCTTAAGTTGAACAATTCATGTAATATCAACTCCATTCAATAAGGTGAACTGATAATTTCCCTTTATATTAAATAGCAAGACTTTTATTTTCATGCATATAGAGTAGAAATAAAGTACCTCTAATCTAATTTCATCATGTAGGTAATTAACATAAGCAACACTAAAATCTATCTTTTAAAAA
>PVJA010006416.1:22156-73530 GCA_004027025.1 Myocastor coypus
TTTTTTTAAAAAAAAAAAAAAAAAAAAAAGAAAAAAGAAAAAAGAAATTCTTTTTAACCAAAAGGTATGTCCATATAGTATGAAAAGGTGGAGTGATACTGCAATATTCTAGTTTTAAGAGTGCAATACAACATATTCCTAGGACTACAGTACAACCAACATAGAAAATCCTTGATTTTTTAAGTCAATTATGAGATTACAGGTCAATAAAGGATCAATTAAAAAGCAGCTCCCATTTTAAAAAAATTTTTAAAAAGCCCACCAATGGATTGTTCAACAAATTATTAAAGATTAAAAATATGACTGGTAAAGAGGCAGTATGATAGACATTTAACATTCATTTATAAAAATTATTCTGAAAGGTAATTTAGGAAGTCTAAAAAATTCTCACCACGAAACCACTTATTCCATTGCCATAACCACATCTTAGAAAAGTCTAACACAAAGTCAAATTTAACATAAACATAATGATGTCCATCACATTATAAAATTGTGCAAGGTTAGAAATGTCCAAAGGGACAATTCATTAAGTTATAGTATTTT
Source organism: Myocastor coypus (assembly GCA_004027025.1). NCBI lineage: Eukaryota > Metazoa > Chordata > Mammalia > Rodentia > Myocastoridae > Myocastor > Myocastor coypus. Next base: position 22,700 of record PVJA010006416.1, read on the forward strand.
CACATAATACCACAGAATATTAGCCATCCATTTTAAAAAGTCTCACTTTCAATGTCATGGATAAGGATTTAAGATATTAGGTTATAAAAAACAACTATATGGTTGCATACAACTATATGATGTATTGTTATTAACACACATATCCACATACATACATACATGTATTATTGCATAAAGACAAAAATAATAATGAAAAATGTTAACAATGCTGTTTCTTTGCAGCAACATTTTTGCTCTTTATACTTTTCAGTATTTTCCAAACATTCCACAATAGTCCTGTGAAAACTTTTATAAATGGAAGACTATTTTAAAAATTCATTCTAGCTAATTCAGAAATTTTAAATCTTTGTTAAGGAATATTTATATTATCCAAAAGTACATCTAAATAATGAGAAATAGCTATTAATGTCAAAGAGCAGAATTTGTCTCTCTCTCTCTCTCTCACACACACACACACACACACACACACACACACACACACACGCACCACAAACAGGTAACTTGTAAATCCAAATGGAAATATTATTTAATTGCATTCTTGAGTATAGAAAGTTGATATAATATTCAATAAAAAAGAAATGCAAATCTTTAAATAAAATCGGTGCAAGGCATCTACAAATTGTGCTACTCTGGCTTAACACTGAAGACATAAATATTTCCAAACATAATATATATATCCATCCCAGGACTATGCTAAAATTGGTATAACAGAGAACATGCATAGTGGCTAAATAATTAGCTGACTGAATTGTTTGTTTTTCTTTCTTTTTGTCAAAGTGACCAGAACTGGGTAATATTAGAGAAGGAAATAATACAACACTATACCATTATTTTAGTTGGAAGAGCCGCACCAAATAACGTGATAGAAAAACTAGAGGACTGGAAGAAAACCAGCAATATTTGCTGTTGTTTTCACTAATGATTTCTTCCTAAAAATTCAAGTAGAGGAGTCAAATTGCTTAAAGCACCAAAAAAGCACAGCAGAATATGGTCTGCAATGACTTGAAAAACGCTGAGAATTCTCTTCAACATTTCCTCATTTGCAGACTATCAAACATCTTTGATACAAATATCTGTTCTTTTACTAATCTTGAATTTATATTCTATCAAAAGATAGTAATGACATGAAGGGATGTCACACAGAAAAGGCAAATTAATATAATTTTTAAAGTTAACATTAAAGTTATTGTAATTTCTATAATTTAAAAAAATCAGGTAAATAAGTATAAAATGCATCCTAATATATTTTTACATAAGATCTGAGGCTTGTCATTTTTAACAAAAAGTCTGAGATGGAGTTAATAAAAAACAATTTTCATATATACCACAGAGCAATAAGTTTAAATCAGACTATTTTGAGTTGTGTAGCCCTTTATTAGCAACTAAAATAGAAGGTATCTGTTGTACAACATGGGTAGTAATTGTCTATCATTGGAGATTTATTATATTCTAATACAGATCATTTATAAATGCAATTTCTTTATTAAAAAGCTTCCACCCTTTTTTGTTTGTGTACAATTTGCAAAACTATTCTGAAAGCAGAGTATATGTGCACAAGTCTGCAAAGAGTGCAAATTTAGGATATGGTAAATGCTTTACAAGTTACTTTCAAAAAAACTGCCACAAGTGGGCCTTTACACCATATTTTTTTAATCAAAATATTTGTGATCCCAACCTTCCTTCCACCACCCAAAACTATAAAGCATTTTTTAATGAGTTGAAATTAAGAAGGACTACACCTACTAGAAAAGGAGAGAAGAAAGTTCTATTAGTTTGAGGTTTCAGAATCCCCCAAACCAGAACCAGTATCTTGGTAAAGGCTAGGCTGGGGCCCTGGACAGAGTATGAGTATGTGCAGGTGGCATCCCTGAGGATTCAGAGCTTCAGTGGACCGTGAGCGCTCCAGCTGCATAACTCACTGAGCTGTCTTGCCAGTTTCTACACTGGCTTGACTGGGCATAATTCAAAAAGGAAAAGCTCATATTCATTCCATTCTTCTGGAGCTCTGTGATAGCCTAGAAAAAGAAAAACTTGGTTATGACAGACAGCAGAGAAAAAAGTAAGCACTGTGAACACATTGGCAGTTTGGCTTTGACTACTTCACAACTAAGGCCAACAATTTTTTCATTTTATTTCTTGAAATTTTTTGTTGCCCCATAATACACGGGGTGGAAAAGGCCCTTACTTCATTCTGTGGAAGAACTCCTAATCTACTTTCTTATTATTTAAACAATTATCATCCTTCCTACCACTTCATAAAATACTTCTTAAAAATTGATAATTTCTCTGAATTTTCTCAACCAAGTCATAGCTACTTCTCTTAGTATGTTAGAATTTTTCTTTGTGACTAAATTTGAAATGTATATCATTTGAGTTCCACATCTAAGAGATATGCCAGGATTTTTACTCTAACTGTAAACCGGCTCATCATTTATTTTATAAAAATTCTATGCCACTTAATTCAGACTTTAGGAAATTGTATCCATTTATTTAACATGTTTCAGAAATTTGTTTAAAACTTGAAAAGTTTTTCTTTCAGTCATTCCATTCTGCCTAAAACATAAAATCTTTCCTAAAAGCTATGATACACTACCACTTAAATTAAATATTGAGAAAACTAGCCTTCATTGTCCTACCCTAGGCTATTATGGACTCTATTTTCTTTTCATTTTTTTCTCTGCCTTTCAAAATAAGTCCCATTGTAACATCCTGAATATAAACTTTTCCTTTATAAACTATAAAGGAATAGTTTATAAGCTATTACCTGTAAGTTTATAAACTATAAACTTAAAGAGTGATCCATTTTCCTTAAGAAAATCTAGTGTTTTATTTATTATGGGAAAACTAATATTATTAGCTTTCTAAAATATAATTAATCAAAAAATCTGCCTATCATTTTTATTTTATTTTTTTCTTGTTTCAGAACTTTTGTTTGTTTGTTTGTTTGTTTGTTTTTATGGCCGGCTCAGCCTGCCCTGAGGGCTGGGCTGGCGCAGCATGTGGTGCCAGGGATCAACCCGCGGTCCCTACAGCTGCCCAAGCTTTCCTAAGCAGGCACTTTAGACCACTGAGCCATCCTGCCGGGCCCTGCCTATCATTTTTAAATGAATTCTTTTTTTGGTACCAGACATCAAATTCATGTCTTTGTGTTTTCCAAGCAGGCACTGTACCACTGAGCTATATTCCTAGCCTACCATTTTTATGTGAAGAGAGAAAAATGTAATATGTCATCTATCTTGTTAAATTATAAACATCTAAAGTTTAAGAGCAGGAACCTCCTGTTTGTTTATACAGAACATTAAAAAACATAAATTTTCTAATAATTCAAAACCCTGAGGTAAAATATTTTTCAAACTTTTTATAGTAAACAATTAGTTTTGATACGTACTTTAACATACATACACACACAGCTATACACACCCAAAAACAACAACCATACACACAGGAAATCTTAATTACAAAACAAACCAAAGCCTTTCCTTTAATATTATAATGAAAACAGTCATTTGGGGCAAGAGAAATTTGCAACACTCTCACTATGCCTGGAGTACAGGGTCATCCTTAACATTCTATGTAGGCCAGGTTGGCCTGTAACTCAGAACAATCTTCATTCCTTGGCCTCTCAAATGCTGGGATTACAATCAATGCACAACCACACCCAGCAAGTAATTTTTTGAGAGATAAAATACGCAATATTTTCTACTTCCTTAAGTCTGAGAGTTTTCAATAAGAACTCTAATAATATTGTCCAGAAGCAATTTTTCACGAAACGTTTGCGTAAATGTGGCAAATGTCTAATGTTTTTCTTTTTTAAATAATTTCCTGAGAAGTCTCCTTCCTTCCTTCCTTCCTTCCTTCCTTCCTTCCTTTCTTTCTTTTTTGTCTTTTTGAGACAGGGTCTCAATATGCAGTTCAGGCTGGCCTTGAGCTCCCTTTTGTAGCCCAGGCTGGTCTCGAACTTGCACCAATCCTCCTGCCTCAGCCTCCCAAGTGCTGGAATTACAGGAATGCGCCACCACGCCCGGCTCATCATCTTCACCTATATTCATGAAGACTATACAAAATTGAATGAGAATAAAGAGAAAATAATTTTTTTATCCTAGATAATTTTTCATATTTAACAAAAATTGTTAGTCTGTATTCTTTGTTTTTACAGGACCAGGGTTCGAACTCATGACATTGCACTTGCCAGGCAGGCACTTGTGCAATGGAGCTCTCCCCCCAACCCCTTGTTAATCTGTATTCTACTGATAAAGTTATTAACATAACTGAAACAATAGAAATCTATAATTATATTAAAGGTCCTAGGAACAAAATTAACATTTTGGACAGAAAGCCAATAAAAGTAACATATCATGATGATAAAATATGTTGAGATATGACATCATCAAACATTAAAGGTCAAGGCTCTCCAAGAATACTTACATTTAATAACACCCCAATGGGATGTCTTCCACATATAGTATTATGGTATTTCTTCAAGTAATTGCTAAAGGATACAGGATCTAATTGCTCTATAATACTCATACCCTAAAAGAAAAGAAATAATAAAATTTATTATTTCCCACTTATGTTTTAAAATGTTCTCAAAGTTCAAAAAGAAAATACATTACTTGTGAAACACCAAACTCATGCAGCAAAATCTCATTATAGTCAAATTTCCATTAACAGAAAACTTTTAATTCTAGTTGATTTTCCTCTTAAGAACCTCCAGATGTTTCTATTTCACTATCACTATCATTTAGCTCATACTCCTAATATTTCCCAATTTTATATTCTTTTTAATATAAGTAATATTTACAAAAGCAAGCCTATAAAATTTCCCATAAATCTAATGCTACATTTGAATCACATCTGTTTTACCCAAATCATGTTCTTCCTGTTACTGACACTCAAAGCCAAAAATTAACTGTAATTTAATTATTTCCATAATATATACTTAAATTATCAGTATATCTTAAGTTATCAGCAGTATCCAATAAAAATAACACAAACTAGAACTATTTAAGTTTGTCTGCTCTTTCGAGATAAGGTCACATTTTGTCACCCATGCAGGTCTCAAACTCACAGTGATCCTTTGGCTTCAGCCTCCCCATTACTGGGGTTATAAGAGTGCACCACCACACCTAGCTAATATATTTTCAATTGAAAATTCACAAAAAATTGATGAAGATTTTAGTAACACATTTCATTTTAGTATCTTATGAATCAGTTTTCTTTAAAAACACAGTCTCACTATGTCATGGGGGTGCGTAGCCCTGAACTTACTGATATAGCCTAGGCTGGGCTGGAACTCAATAAGGATCCTCCTGTGTCAGCCTCACAAGTTCTGGAATTATAGGCATGCACCACCACATACCAGCCATGAAATACTTTTTAAGCTAAAGCTTTTTATCTCTTTATTCTTTAACCCAGAATACTTTGCTTATAAAATTTTAATTCAGAAAATTTTTAAAATATCATACTTGGAACATCTGTCTATGCTACAGGGTGACTGAAAAAAAACAGTAAATGCTTACATTTTTTTTAAAAATAGAATCGTAAAAGACACACTACCAAGCACAATGGGTTAAGTACATTTATAGTGAAGGAGAATATTTAAGAATGCTAAGGGGGGAGGGGCTGGGGAGATAGTTCAGTAGAATAAGCGCTTGCCTGGCAAGCACAAGGGCCTGAGTTCAATGCCCAGTACTGCCAAAAATAAAAAATAAAAAATACTACAGGGGGAAACAGCAATGTGTCTTTTTAACATTAACCATACTTTTTTTTTTTTTTTTTCTTGTTTCAGAATCTTTATTTGTCTATTCACTCATTTTTATGGCCGGCTCAGCCCGCCCCGAGGGATCGAACCGCCCGCCAGGGATCGAACCGCGGTCCCTGAAGCCACCCAAGCTTTTCCAAGCAGGCGCTTTAGACCACTGAGCCATCCCCCCAGGCCCCCATTAACCATACTTTTTAAAATCTCATTTCACTTATCCACTGTTTATGCCAATTTCTATCGGATATTTTCCAATGTGTCCTCATACATCTCAATCACCAGATCTGACACTGGTTTCTAGCTCTTCTCCAAAACCAAAATGATTGTGAATTATAAACATTTTGAACTGATTCAGGACATTAAGGCAGCCACAACAACATCACTCACAGAAGAGGGCTTCCAAAACCACTTTAGAAAGTGACAAGAGCTTTCTGTGGATTAGCATGTTCCAAGCAAGAGTATTTAGAGAATAACAGCAATGTGGCTTTTATTGCAGTAAGTTTCTTGACTTTGAACACTTACTACATATATATATATATATTTATATATATATATATATTTATTTATTTATATATATATATATATATTTCCCCCCCCCCTTGTTTCAGAACCTTTGTTAGTTTATTCACTCATTTTCATGGCCGGCTCAGCCCACCCCGAGGGCAGGGCCGGCGCAGCATGTGGTGCCGGGGATCGAACCGCAGTCCCTGAAGCTGCCCAAGCTTTTCCAAGCAGGCGCTTTAGACCACTGAGCCATCCCGCTGGGCCCCACACTTACTATATTTTTATCACACCATGTACATTTTATACTTTCCAAATACACTCAGATAATTTCTTTATAATTCACTATTACTCATTAATATAATTCAATATTGTATATAAGTTAACTTCCACTCACTCAAATAAATCACTAATTTCAACTGCCTTGTTTATCAATTACCCTGAATTATTTTTTTATTCAGGTCATAAAAATTTGTGTTCAATAAACTGGGTTAAAGTCCTTTGAAAGAAATGTAAGCAATGGTCTAACATGAACTTAATTGGTACATCCTGCATCATTTTTAAATGTTGCTGTAATTTTTTAACAAAATAAACATAGTACAAAGGAACAGAAAGCAAGCAGGACAGCCATAAATAAAATGTCATCTGAAAAACTGAAAATAATCAGTATATAACATTCAAATGTAACAAGGAGAGCTTCAAAATTCAATATTATAAAGAAACCTTTACTCATAATATTCACATCCCTCATAAACATCAATTTTCCTACAAAATATATCTGAATCATAACCATATGCATGTAAAAAACTGAGCTTTGTGCCTATCAATTATCCCATTTCAGATCTGTCTACAATCAATTTTTAATCCTAAATTGGTTTTCCCAACTCAAGGAAAATAACTTTCCAACATGTTAGAAAAATAAAACTAACTTAACGTCAGATCAAAGATAAATAATAAACTTCATTACAAAGAAAAGCATAGTGTACTTCTAAATCAAGAAGTATTAATATAGAGATGGAATTATAAATCTTTATAAATATGGATAATCAAGATGTAACTCCCCTAGAGATGAAAAACCAAGGCACATAAAAAGATCCTAATCCTAGGATCTGCCCTATAGTCTACTTTGATGCATTCTATTATAACAAGGAGTCCTACTAACAATTCTTTGGATATCCATATAGCTACAACTGGCACTCAAACTTTAAGAAAATTTTCAGTGCTTGAATGAAATCTAGGACAGCTTACCTTAAATACATTCATTCTTTACTAAGTTATGTGACACTGATGTTCCAACATACATTTTAATATTAAAATCTTCAATCACAAGTGGAATAAAGTTAACACATTTATATACTGATAGGAATTTAAAGATGAACAAAAGTACTGACTATACTGGTGAAGACAATTCTAGAATAGCAGCCAAGAAAGTTTTCTATACAAAGATAAAAAGTTATAAATGTAGAGAAGCTACTACTAGAAAAGAATTCAAAGTGAAATAAACTGGCTAAATAACAACAAGAAAAAGTACAAAATAAAGAGGGATTAAATGTGTTAAAATTTTAATTCTGGACATACTGAGGCCAAGAATCAATTCCATTATACTCAAATCTCTGGAAAATGTGATGACTTAACAATATGTCATTTATAGAGCTGGGGTAATGGGAGTAAGTTTTTCTCATGGGTGATCCCCTCCAAATGGAAAATCAGGAAGTATGCAAAAAAAAGAAAAACAGTAATGATGACAAAAGTGAAAAAAGTGACATCTACTGACTAATGCAGAGTACTGGCAAATACATTTTTACATAGATTCATTTGATGGAAAAAAAAAAAAAAAAATGAAGTTACTACTACTACCAAAATACCAAAAAGACAGAAAAGCTACTTGAACGCTATTATCAGACTTCTAAGATAAAAAACAAAGTCTGTTACCAATATTCCCTCTTAAATGTTGCATTCTTAAAAATACTGAAAAGTATGATCAGAGAGTATAAGGCCCAGACATCTGAAAGCATGCTGGGGCCATATAATGAAAACTTAATTGTTAGAACAAACTTTGCTAAGTAAATGGATGAAAACTTTCACTGTCGAGTCCCAAGGTTCAATCCAAACAAACTGAACAGGCAAATGTAGGGAAGAGGAAATATTCTAAATGGGAAAAAAAAAAAATTTATAGGAGAAAATTATTATAATATAGTAGCACTAACAAGTAATGTACTAATAAATTGCTATCTTACACTAATGGTTTAAAATCTACCAAAGATACTGGTTTAAGAGAATGAAGCATGATTTGGCAAATATGAACAATTTTCCTTTTAGAACAGATAGTAAGAAAAACAACCTAGCTGACATTCAAATTAAATGAAGGTGAGGGCCCGGCGGGATGGCTCAGTGGTCTAAAGCTCCTGCTTGGAGAAGCTTGGGCGGCTTCAGGGACCGCGGTTCGATCCCCGGCACCACATGCTGCGCCAGCCCTGCCCTCGGGGCAGGCTGAGCCAGCCATAAAAATGAGTGAATAAACAAACAAAGGTTCTGAAACAAGAATAAAAATAATAAATAAATTAATTAATTAAAAAAAAAAACAAATTAAATGAAGGTGACTAATACATGTGGAAAGGAAATATTAGCTTATCAACTTGTAATTTGCTATGCTCTGGAATAAAATATCAGTGCGCACCAAAATAGTGGTAGAACCAAAATAACACATGATTATATTCCAAAGCTAATATTCCAAAGCATCTGGAATCCACAAAAATGGTATTTTAAAATACATTCTACTTTTATCACTATAATTAGTACAATTGCAAAATATTAATTAACAACAGTAAAAAGGTCTAGAGACGATACGTGATTTTCTCAATCTCTATCTCTTGTATTATATTTGCTTATTTTTCCCAACTATCCTTAGAAGATGCACTTTGTTTTCCTATAGCTATTTCTTTGTACTTTTTGACATAGCCAATTACTAGCATATACAAATGTTCCTAACAAACATTTTTCAATAAAATTGGCTACTTTTCTTTAGCTAATGGAACTTGGAAGATTTCCTTTTCCTAACATTTTAATAACTATGTTTAAGTTTTTGTAACAACAACAAAAAAAATCTTACACTGATGCTGAACAGATATAACCTAAACTATCATGCTTCAAAGTAATTTTCTTACTCTATTAAACTTTCAAAATACATCTTGTATCCTTTTAAAAATGACTGGCAGGGCCAGTCAAATAGTTCAGTGGATTAAAGTGCCTGCAAGCAGGCACAGAGGCCAGAAGTCAATCCCAGGGCCTGCACAGCACACCTGGACCCCGCGGTGCTATGAGATAGGCAATTATGATTAGGTATGGTAGCACGTGACTGTAATCCCAGCTCTTGGGAGGCTGTAAACAGGCAGATCACTAGGTGTCCAACCTAGTAGTGAGACCTTGAACACTCTATAGACCCTTTCCCCAAAACAAACAAAAATAATAATAATTTTTAAAAAGATTGGCATTACAGGTAACCTGTAATTTTGGAGTTTTAATGAGTCTAGAATATCTGTATATATGTAATGTGCTATCTGAGGGAAACAAACCAAATCTAAACATAAAATTCACTTATGTTTCACATACACCTTATACATATACCGAGCCTGAAGGTAATTTTATACAATGGTTTTAATTTTGACTATAACCCATCAGGTAAGCTCATGTATGGAATTTCTCACTTATGCATTATTCCAGTCACCAAAACTGTTTACAGTTAGAAAACTTCATGTTTTAGATTTTCAGATTAAGAATGTTTAAATGTAGTGAAAGAATGAAAAAGAAGAATTAATCAGTTAATTAATTAATTAATTTTAGGGCTACCAGGAATCCAATTCAGGACCTTACATTTTCTGCATCAATCCCTATAAAAACTTTTTTTAAAAAGTGACTTAAATATAAAATGCATTTGGAAGAGTTAAAAAAAATTAAGGTTTATTGAAAGTGTTAATGTTTAATTATTTGACCAATCTTACATACCTATATCTATTAATCAAAACAGATTTGATGATGAAAATATGTAATACAACCGTTGTTAAATTATTTTCTTGTTTTGAAATTCTGTACTATATGTACTCTTGCTTATTACTCCTTTTCTATCTTTGTTTCTGCTATTTTTACTCTTTAAAATAAAATTTTAAGTATTCAACAAAAAAGGTTTAAGGGATATTACAATATAGAATGGCTAACATTTTGGTAATACTTATACAACGAACTATACAAGTTTATTTTCACTGAAAAAAAATGCATATGAATGAACAGTAATATTACTATTCAAGTGAACTAAATTTTTATATCTTCATAGAAAAAGAAAACACAAAAGTATACTATATTGTTGTATAAATCAGTTACCAGTCCAGTTACCAGTCCAATTATTTAAATATAGGATGACCAAAAACTACATATTTTTGTTAATTTTTATAACATAAAGAAATATAGACAATCTGCAATGTATTAATTACTGTAACTGTCCTATTTAAAAGAAATATAAAAATGAAAATTTGAATTTGAAATAATGCATAAACATGCTGCTTGAGAGTAAACTGCTAAGTGCTTAAGATAATACACTGTATACATCTGCCTAGCTGCATATAGACATACGTATACATATACATGTAAGTTTATGTCTCTAATCAACCATTAGTATTATTTTGATATATAAGTTCTAATTCCCAGAACTGACTTTTTTTTTTTTTTTTTTTTTTTTTGTCTTTTTGAGACAGGGTCTCGCTATACAGTTCAGGCTTGCCTTGAGCTCATTTTTGTACCGCAGGCTGGCCTCAAACTTGCACCGATCCTCCTGCTTCAGCCTCCCAAGTGCTGGGATTACAGGTGTGCACCACCACGCCCAGCTCCACAATTACTTTTAAGTTAAATTAATAGTATCCTAATGTAAGACTAAAACACTTATGAGCCACTTAAAAATTCTATATTTAAGTAAGCCCTATATAAAAATGAGTAATTTCTACATAAAAAATATTTCAGGGGCAGGAATATAGCACAGTAGCACTAAGCAACTGCCTGGTAAGTGCAATGTCCCAAGTTCAATCTCCAGTACTGCAAAAAAAAAAAAATGTTTTTAACAAGTGGATGCAAAAAAAAAACAAAACACTCAGGTATTTTAAGCACCAAATTCAACACATTAACATGAAACAAATAATTGGTATTCATTCTCAAATAAGACTGATAATTTTGAGCATCCAAAGAAAAATAAATCCGGTGCAGGCTTAAAAGGCAACTTGAGTGCTTGCTTCAACAGCATATATAATAAAGGTCAAACTGAGCATGTACTGGTTCTTAACAATATGTGTCTATTCACTTAGTTGACAAACACTTCTAAGCTATGCAGAAAAGACAGTAATCCCAAAAGAAGTTCTAAGAATCATGCCAGTGAATACAGGCCACTGTTTTTGTTCTTGCTCAAGGTAGGAAACTGATTTACTAATTCTTACATTTGCAAAAGTGGGTGCTGCTTGGTTTGCCTGATTGAAAGTACACAAATGTTAAGGGCTCAATAGGAAACAAGGAAGGAGAAAATAATTAGGAAATACTGCTCTATTTAAATAGAGCAACGACAACAGCAGACCACTTTAAACTTCTAAAACTAAGGGGAAAGGACAAGGAGACTCTGTCCATATAAGTACTGAAAACAGATCTTCATGGGTGCGAATGGACAACTCTATTTTCGTAAGGTTTTCTAGTTAATTTCAACTGTAATGACAGAGTTGAGGATTATGACTTATGCAGTCTCATATCTGTCCTGGCTCTAATCATCATCAATTTCAAACTTCAAAACTTTTATGTAGTTCTTACTCTCTCTGAATTTTCCAACTCCATTCCAGTACAAGCCATTATCTCTTCTCTTAAAATATCATCAATGGCCCAGTGTTGTTACTATTATCCTCCTGTGGAATTCATTCTACATGGAACCATTAGAGCAACCTTGATTATTATGTTACATCTCCATACCTGTACTTACATAAATTTCTTACTGTGAATTATGAAGCCCCTCCCACATTACCTGATTCCTCTTTCACTATTGCCTGTCCCCACCTTACCCCCTAAACATATATAACACTTCCTTTATCTCTTTTATTTGGGAGGAGGGTGGGGGGTTAATTTTTGATACAGGGTCTTGCTACATAGTTCAGACTTGTAGTGATCCTCCTGTCTCAGCCTCTTCAGCACCAGGAATACAGTCATGCACTACCATACCTGGTTCTGGGGCCAGCAAGATGTGCCCATGGTTCTGGGGCCAGCACGTGGTACTGGGGATCAAACTCAGAACCCTATACTTGCCAGCCAGGCACTTTTACCATCTCTCCCCAGCGCTGGCTTTATTTCTTCCTATACAAGAATACCCCACCTTAGTAAAGTAGTTCCTTCTTTCTAGAATGTTCTTCCTTATGATATTTACTCATTACTCCTGATCACTGAGATCTCACTTTAATGTTCCCCTCAGGGAATTCTTTTTTTCAATCACTCAATGTAAAGAATCCTCAAATCATTTACTATTTCAAAACTCCTGGGGCCCGGCAGGATGGCTCAATGGTCTAAAGCACCTGCTTAGGAAAGCTTAGGTGGCTGCAGGGACCCTGGTTCGATCCCCAGCACCACATGCTGCGCCAGCCCTGCCCTCAGGGCAGGCTGAGTCGGCCATAAAAATAAATAAATAAACAAACAAAAGTTCTGAAACAAAAAAATAAAATAAAATAAAATTCTTTAAAATTCTTTAAAAAAAACTCCTTTAACATTCCTGCATAAGAGACATCACTACCTGAAACTATCACCTCCTAATGACAGTCAGAATATATTAAATTATAAATTATATAAGTAAGTTTTACTTCTTACTATGCTTTATTTATAAATTAAATTTTATCACAGGTATGTACAAATATAAAAAAAATTAACACGTTGGGTTTGATACTATCTGCAATTTCAGGCAACCACTACGGCTCCTGAAACACTTCCTACAGCTCAGGGAAAACTACAATATATGGGTTTTTTTTTTTGTTTTTTTTTTGTTATCCTTTGAAAAACAATGTATTTCCTCCTATCAAAATAAAAGTTCTATGACACGAGTCAGGTCTGCTTGTGTACTGCCATTTCACCCTTGCTTCAGGCTATAAAATCTCAAAAATAACAAAATGAAGGGGTTAGATAGCTCAGTGGACTAAAGTGTCTGCTTAGGCAGAGTGCAGTGGCCAGGTGTGCCATGCCAGTCCTGCTCCCAAAGCGCACTTAGGCAATTAAAATGGCAGTGTACATCTGTAATCCCAGAGCTTGGGAGGAGAATCACTATAAGGCCAATCTATGTAGAAAGACCCTGCAAACCCTGTACTAAATAATTTTAAAAAATAATAATAACAAAATGAAAAATTCAAAAGTCTATTTGACTATTTCTCTACTTCGATGTCATAACGGCAACAGCAAGCAAAGCATCCCTAACAGAATTTATGATCACCTTATTCCTCAGAAAATTTGGTCCTATCCAAATGTGTTGGTGCACACCTGCAATTTCAGCACCCTGGAGACTAAAGTAGGAACCACCATGAATTGGAGGCCAGCCTGGGCTACATGGTAAGTTGAAGATTCACCTTAACTACAGAGTAAGACCTTGTCTCAAAAATTTAAAAAAAAAAAAGTGACCCACTTTTATGCTTCTGACCTAAGTGAACACAGCCACCCAACAAGCAGCATGAGCTAGTTAAAACATAGGAATCATCCTCAATGCCTCCTTCAACACAACACATTCTATATCCAAGTCCTACCAATAAATGTTTCCATAATATACAGAATGTATCCACTTCTGTTCCTCTTGTCACTATCACTATGTCATTAAGTAAATTACCATTTCTAACCTGGATCACCTAACAGGCAGGGGACAGGGATGTGGCTGAGTGTAAGGAGACCTTAAAAGCGCTGTGATACAAAACAGACCATTTAATGCTCTCATAAAGCTTACAACTAAAGAGGGAAGAAACAACTACAAAATAAGACAACAATGTACTAAGAAGACAAAGACAGGTAAAGTGAAAGTACAACTCTTCATCTAAGGACTATGGTAAAAAATTACACATCTATTTTATTTTTGTGCCAAGAGTTGAGATACTATTAGGATTCAGTAAGATTCTACAGATTGCTGACAGAATAGTTCCATACATGAAGAAATGGTCTCCATCCATAAGACTTTGAGCTGTGCATTTAGGTAAAACACCTGCTTCTAATCACCTGTATGTCACTTCCATTGGATATACCAACAGAAAAAACTTCTGCATGGTTCTATTGCACAGCTGATTTCTCAGGAATGCATTCATTATATAAAGTTAGTGAAAACTATATAGTACTTACATATTTACATGGTTTACTGAGAACTTTTCATCACCTTGGGAAATCAAACCACCATCAGTGCCACATGGTAATATGACAAAAATACTATTAAGTTTGTATTTATTGCTATTGTACTAATGATACAATATACAAGCATTTAACTACTTTATTATGTCTGCTGACAGAGTTGTACCTGGGTATTTGCATTGTAAAATATACACTGATTTACCATAAGCTGCTCCCCCACCCCTACCCACTGTCTGAGACAGGGTCTCAGTATCTAGTTCAAGGTGGTTTCAAATACATGGTGATTCTCCTGCCTCACCCTCCTGAGTGCTGGTGTTGTAAGTATGTACCACTATGCTTGTATTAAGGTGCTTAACTTTTATTTCACTTTTATATTACAGTAGGGTGCTCAAATTTTTTTCTCTAATTTTTAACTATATGCAGGAACACTATGTTTATTAATCAAGCCATGTAATTCTTCAGTATGTACTTACTCAACTACTACTCCAGGCCCTCTGGATGCCATTAGTGAACAAAACAAAAACTCTGGCAAAATATGGAGCAGGAAAGGTAGACTGGAAATATTTGAAGGATGCACCATAGACGCAAAAGTACACAGTGTGGTCAGAGGCCCTACTGGGAAGGCTGACTTAAAGAGACTTGAGGTGAGCAACACAGTAAAGTGTACAAAAGCCAAGAAGCCCCAAGCTAGATACAGATGAGATGTTATCAAAGAACATCTGGGAAACTTTCTCTCTGGCAGAGTAAATGAAGGATAAAGTTAAGAGCAAGTGATCTTTGTGTACTGCAAATCATGTTGGTCCTCACAAGTACCTGATTACAAAGGTACTACTTTTACTCTGACTGAAATGAGACAATATTACAAGGAGTTTAGGGCAGCATAATGATATAAGCTTATTTAGCTTTGGATCAGTTTTGGTTTTCAACTTCTCAGCTACTTGAGGTAACAGACAATGAGAAAACTGCAAGCCACCATCAATGGAATTGTGAAAAGTGTAAGTACAACAGGTTTTTGTCAGAAGAAAATCAGGTGCATTGTCAGTATGTTTGGTTTGAGTTGTTTATCGGACAACTCAGTGAAAATATCAAGCAAGTAGCTAGTAGTATGGTGTTATGGTTTGTGTCTAGATGTTCGCCTCAAAAGCTTCCTGCAGTCATGGGAGGTGGGCTTTTTAGAGGTGGCTGAAACTATAGTTTGTGATTGATTCATGGTCCAATGCTGGAATTAAGGATGTGAGTGCTAACCCCCATGCAGGTATCCTCCATACAATCCAAGGGACAGAAAGCAGCTTGTCCCTTCTCTCTCTCTCTCTCTCTGTCTCTCTCTCTCTGTCTCTCTCTGTCTCTCTGTCTCTCTGTCTCTTTCTCTCTGTCTCTCTCTCTCTCTCTCTCTGTCTCTCTCTCTCTCTCTCTGTTTTGCTATCATCTACCCATCATGAACTATTCTTTGACACCCTGTCTTGGAGCCAGATGATTAGGGTCTGGAACCTCTAGAAACAGTGAGCTAAATAAACCTCTCTTCCTGATGTTAGGTACTCAGCAATGAGGTTAAAGATATAGCTCAGTGGCACAGCATCTGCCTGGCAAGCACAAAGTCCTGAGTTCGATTCCTAGTATCCATTTTTTAAAAAAAAAGGAGTAATTAAGACATACCAAAAAACAAAAGATATACAGAGTTTGTGCTGGGGAGATAGGTTAGCAGGCTAAGCACATGCTTGGCAAGCATTAGGATTCAGCTTTGATTCCTAGAACCACATGCCATGCTGGCCCCAGGAGCGTGGGTGTGCCATGCAGGCCACCAAACTGGGTGTGGTATGGCACGACTGTAATCCCACAGCTGGGGAGATTTAGGAGAATCACTACAAGTCTGAGCTATGTGTTAAGACCATGCACCAAATAAATAAACAAGATTAAAAATATATATATACAGAATTTGACAGAGCATCTCTAGAGTTATTCTTATAGGTTTTGATACAGAAAGCACTGCTTTTTCATAAAATTGAGTGCATACTTGCTAAAAAAAAAAAACAACTTCAGCAAGACTTTACTTTGGAAATCCTGGATACTGAAAGCCTCTGAAGATTATTTTCTCCATAGTTAGACTAGCAAAATAAACTACTGTAATAAAAGAAAAACTTACATGCATTCAATTGTGTGTGTGTGTGTGAGTACATATGCATATAGGCACATATGTTTTTTCTGAGGACTGAACCCCAAGGCCTTTGCACTGAGTTATAACCTCAACCTTTTTTATTTTGTGACAAGTTCTTGCTAAGTCACTTAGCAGCCCACCATGGGCTTCAATCTGCAATCCTTCTGCTTCAACTTCCCACAGTGTTAGTATTACTATGTGCACCACAATGCATTAATTCCACTATATATATAAAAGTAAAATACTCCTCCTAGGTGGTTCTCATTTTATTTTATTTTATTATTTTTCATTTTTGCACACTGCTTCTGTTGTTCTTCATCTTTCAGAGCTGGGGACTGGATCCACTGCCTTGTGAGTGCTAAACACACAGCCTTCCCCTGTGTTACACGCCAGTTCCTAGATACTCCATCCTACTTGAATGAATAAAGTTCATTGGAGCAATAATCGGCCTAGTAGCAACAGGAGTGATATAGCTCAAACTCAAATCTAAGGAGACCTAAAGCAGCGATCACGACTACTCAGAATTCTCAACTGAACTTTTTTTTTTGTAACCTATAAAAAGGCTTCCTTTGACTATATTTCCCTGTATTCATCCACCAAACAGTATAAATACTCAAACATTGCTCTTCTCTATTACAATCGAACCGCTAGAACAATTTTTGGCATCTGGTCTTCACATCTTCATAAATTATTCTTCTCAAACTACTCTAAGAAGGTTCATGCCAGGTATGGTGGCACACACCTGCAATCCCAGCACTTGGGAGGCTGAGGCAGGAGAATTGACCGTGAGCTCAAGGCCAGCCTGCACTACACAGCAAAACCCAGTCTTTAAAAAAAAAAAAAAAAAAAAAAAGGGCCGGCCAAATAGTTTAGTGGATTAAAGCACCTGAAAGCAGGCACAGGGGCCAGGAGTTCGATCCCCTGGGCAGGCTGTGCCAGCCCCAGCCTCACCCCCAGGGTGCACTGGGGGCAAATGAGACTGGGCATGGTGGTGCCCACCTGTAATCCCAGCTCTTGGGAGGCTAACAGACAGATCACTATGAATCTGATCAGTAGTGAGACCCTGAACAACTTCCCTTCCCTAAAAATACAAAAAGTTCTGAGACTTAGGAGATAGCTCAGTGGCATAAATGCCTGCCTATCAAGTGCAAGGTCTTTAGTTCAATCCCTAGTACCCAAAAAAAAAAAAAAAAAAAAAAAAAAAAGGTTCTTAATTATCACAGCCATTTGACAAATCTTTCTTTCTCTTTGTTAAAAGTTCCCACTTTTCTGTGTTACTGCTTCTTGGTTTTCCCTAAATACAACTGTTTATTGATTTTCTTTTATCTCTTCACCCACTTAATGTCAATTACGTCCCTGTGGCCTAGCTGCTCTTCTTGCCATTCATTATTCTTTTTGACAATGGCATTAATTCCTTTTTGCTTCCCTTCTTCTTACACTTACACCACATCCCAAGTCACATTATCTGTACTTCAAGTACACTTTAAATGTATATGGCTAGCAAGTTCAATTCTAAACATAACACAAAACCTTATCTAAAATTAAACTCATCTTTCTCCTTAGAAATGTATTTTTACTTTATGTAGCATGAAACCCAAAAATCGTTTAGATTACTTCTTTTATATAGGTAGCTAATCTATTACTAAAAATCCTCTGCATTTTAGCTCCTAAATATTTCTCCCATCTCTATATAAGGGTTTGTTCATAAGTCTTGTAAACCAGTGAACTTAAAGTTCAATTAAAGGACATTTTCTTTTCTTCACCATTTCAGACAGTACCAGACAATTATTAAGCACTTGCTTTATGAAGAAAATAAATGACAGAGTTAGAGAAGTTTTCTTTTTTTTTTTTTGTCTTTTTGAGACAGGGTCTCGCCATGCAGTTGAGGCTGGCCTTGAGCTCACTTTTGTAGCCCAGGCTGGTCTCGAACTCGCACCAATCCTCCTACCTCAGCCTCCCGAGTGCTGGGATTACAGGCGTGAGCCACCACGCCCGGCTGAGAAGTTTTCTAATATAACTCAAAACTAGGTCTCAGAACAGCAAGACTAGAACAATAAGTCAAAAAAGAAGCTAAGCAACTGAAATGAAAATTCCATAAAGCCCGTACAGTAAAATCCAAGTAAAATTCTAAAGGTATTATACAACTGGATTAAAGTAACAGTGAAGGTCAATTTAAATATAATAAAATGTTCATAGTAGCAAAATCTACATTCATTATATTCATCTTCAATAAAATATACACTCTTTTTGTAAGTTCAGATCTATATTTACTGAAATATTTTTGCCACATTAGACATCATTTTATAGAAAAAAAGTAAACAAAATTTCATAATGAAATAATAAAATAACAATAGTTAATACACTGAATATTGTTTTCTTTAAAGTAGTTAAGATGAGAAATTAAGAACCAGAGAACTAAAATGATCTGTTAAAGGTCATATCGCAAACTAATGATGATCCCACTACATCAGGGGTGGGGTTGAGACAGGATCTTGCTTTGTAACCTAGGCTAGCCTTACACTCTTGGTGATCCTAATGCCTCAGCCTTCCAAATGCTGGGATTGGAAGTATGTACCACCATGTCTGGCTGAGTCCTACTACATTTAACACTGTGTATGAGTTGACTCCAAAATTATTTGTATGATTTTTAAAAATTAACATCAAAAACAATGTCTATGATAGTATTTTAAGAAAAAGGCTCAATGTCTACTATACTCTTAGGTTAGATAAGAATACAATTATACTTTTAAATCCCATACTTCAACAAACTCCCACTTAGATAAAATCCAAATGGTTAAAAAAGAAAATGATAAAGAATTTACAGGAAAGGCAAAGATCATGAAAAAAGAAAAATTTGTTTGCATTTCTAAAAATAATTTTGCTTTTTTTAATCCTCTCTTAACATGAAGGCTACAACAAGTTTTATGATTAGAATCAATGAAAAATAAAAATAAAAAATACAATTTGACTTGTAACAATTTGATTTATAGATTTTATAGAAATATACTGATTCTAATTTTTTTTAATTAATCTACTAAATACATTTTGAAAAGCTCTAAAAAATGTGAAAGAAAAAATAATGTAATTCTTACCATGTCTGAAATTTTCTAAATTAAAATATTTGTATAAATCCCTTTTGTGTGGCAAACAAGATTTAAATTACTAAATTTCACGTATACTAGAAGTCCAGAAGAAAAAAAGTGATAACTGAGAAAAAAAGGGGAGTGGGGTTTTCCTGTGCTGGCCCTGCCCCTGGGGCCCTCTGAGACAGTGCTCAGACGGGACATGCTGGCGTGGACTTGTAATCTCAGCACTTGAGAGAGGCTGAAAACAGGAGATCACTGGAGTCTGATCTATGTAATGAGACCCTGTACTGAATACATGTAAAACAAAAAAAATCACAAAGACTTTCAACCAAAAGTTCCTTGCACTGCACATCTCCATATATTTTGTCACTAGTTCATAAAATCTTTAGGATCATTTAAAAAAAATAGGCTCCTACCAAACCAACCCCAAAATACACTAAGTTATTTAATAAATTTAAGAAGTTGTGAGAAACAACAAAATAGTCAGAAAGAGTCAAATAAAGTTATTTTGGGTAGCCATCAAGCAAATTATAGTCTAGGTATCCCATCACACACTATGGTCACAGCTTAACAATAAATAATGGCATCAAGATTCTACTGTTCCTAAAGCTACGATACTTGTCCAAACACGACTTAAAATATAAATCTAATTACTCTTTGGTATTCTCATTAATCAAATGAAATCATGATAAAGGAAATTTCTGCCAAAACAGGGATCATTCTTACAAGCAATACCCATGTGAGGACACAATGCATTTTGTATTTTTAATTAAAAATAGGGCAAGAACTGTTAGTCCATGTATATTTCAACAGAAAATTTTGAATCACTAATCTGAAATTTTTAAAAAGTCTTACAGCATTAAAACCCCACACCTGAAAGACTTACCATTTTATCTAGATGTTCAATGGATCTATAAATCTCCCCCTGGGATTCATCATAGTAACTGTAACGGAACCTTTGACCTTGAAACAAATATCATGTACAAAATAAAATAGGGAAAAATTAGAAGCTAAAAAGAAAGCAGGCGCTTACCAAATAAATTTCAGTTCTCATGAAAGGCAAAAGCACAGCTTAAGCCTCTGAGAGAGTCATTCCCAGTTGCCCTCATACATAAAAATAAAAGGCATATTTGGGAAGGTAATAAAGAATAATATCATCACCAATGATTTACAATGTTAAAAACTTATTCAAGTTGTAGGAATCTTAAAGTCACCAGGAATACAAGATTAAGGAAACAAACAGCTTAATAGTTAGAAGCATTGTTAAACATTGTATCAGTCTATCACAGAAAATAAACCCAAAAAAATATAAGAAAATTTAATTAAAGAAAACTATCTCAGCGTTACAAATCAATGAACATTTAGCTCCTACTGTTCAAATGCAAATATCTGATCTCTACTACAGGGGAAAAAAAAAAATTATATATATAACCCATGGCTTGAGTTTCACAGCCTCAATGAAAAAAAAAATTACCTCAATTTTGCACTATGTGAAAAAGGATAAATTCAAGGGCCTTAAATGAAGGACATAATAAATAGTCCTAGCCTGACATAAAATCTCAGTAAGACTGTAAGCACAGAATGTTTAGCTGTTCTCCAAAGGAAAGAGAAGATAAAATGGAAGAAACTTAACAGAGACAGAAAACAAAGGTTCAGAGAATAAATTGTTTCCTATTATATGGAAATCTAGTTAATAATATAATTACAGTTTAATTATAACATGGTTAATTACAGATACACCTAAATCCACCTTTTAGCAATTCCTTTTTTTATTTCTTCTACCTTTATACACCAAAATGAATTTTATAATATAAAACTTTATAATTTTATAATTAGAAATACTGTGTAGATGCTCTCACTTATGATTAATATTTAAAGTACTATCAGTAGATTTTTGTCCTCACTTCTGAAAAACTCAGTGTCTTTGACTGGGTAACTGTAATTTTTAAAACATGTTGATATCTTTTAAAAAAAACACATCATAAAATGTAACATTTCATTCATTTGTTGTTAATCATCTTAAACATGTACCTTCCGAAAACATACTATATTTCCTTAATTTTCACATATTCATGCCAATGTGAGTAATTATTCAATGTAGCAGTTAATTTCACAAGAGAAATTATTAAAATCAATATTCTCTTTCAACTGTGTTCTATAACTGAGCAACAAT
This sequence comes from Myocastor coypus, assembly GCA_004027025.1. NCBI lineage: Eukaryota > Metazoa > Chordata > Mammalia > Rodentia > Myocastoridae > Myocastor > Myocastor coypus. Next base: position 44,749 of record PVJA010006416.1, read on the forward strand.
CTGTGAAAAAAATACCTGCTTTTGGAATGTAACAATAAAGATTACTGAATTTTATCATACTTATATGACCTCCTACAATCTCTAAACTGAAAGAATTCGTAAAAGGAACTGATCATTTGTCATTCAAATGCTGCTACATTCAAAAAATCCAACAGATACTTCATTCATATTTGACAGCTAGGCGTAGCTTTATTTTTGTTTGAAGTGTACTACACAAATAGGAATTACCTGATGTTAAAAACTATAAAATTGATCCCATTTTTTCCACACACCAGGTGGTTGTCAGAAGACCACTCAAAGTCAAATCTGAAGTTTAGTCACACTAACTTACTGACTTGATTCACTGGTGCTAAATTTTTACTTCTGTTTCAAAGGTTTTTTAGTAAAGCTGCCCAGTATCTTTTATGATACAAACAATTAAATGATTATGATTATCTTAGGTAAGAACATTCTAATTTATTGTCACTATAGAAAGAACCATATCCTTAGAGGAAACCAAGTAAAGAAATACATGTCTCAACTAAGGTTTAAACTAATACATTGTCTTTTTCCCAGCTAGTAGAAATAGCTATTAGTTTTAGCTACTGTCAATAAGCCTTTTGACTAGAACATAACTTTTCTACCTGAAAATTGCTATTTCCAGGTACAAAGATAAAATGCATATAATTTGTGACCGCTGTTTGCTACTCCAAAGTGCTTTCTCCTTATTATTCCTTATTAGCAGCTCCTAATTCAGAGCTGCTACTTCAAATGGCAACACTGCCTGCATAGTAAGTGAAAATTTTGACATTTTAAAGTGCTATCCTAGGGGGCCAGGGAGATAGCTCAATGGAATAAGTACCTGCCTGGCAAGCACAAGGTCCTGAGTTCAATCCCTGGTACCACCAAAGAAAAAAAGTGTTATCCTGGGGGCCCGGCGGGATGGCTCAGTGGTCTAAAGCCCCGGCTTGGGAAAGCTTGGGCAGCTTCAGGGACCACGGTTCGATCCCCGGCACCACATGCTGTGCCAGCCCTGCCATCAGGGTGGGCTGAGCTGGCCATAAAAATGAGTGAATAAACAAACAAAGGTTCTGAAATAAGAAAAAAAATAAAATAAAATAAAGTAAAATAATTTTTTAAAAAGACAAAAAAAATTAAACATTAAAAAAAATAAATAAATAAAGTGCTATACTGTTTATATGTAACTTTCACTTAAAAATAACTTCTGAAAGAAATATACTCAGTATGTTTGAAATTTCTGAAATACTGATTTAATGAGAATGACAAAATACATAGGGAACTAATTTGAGCAAATGTTTACTATATTTTGTTATTCTCTTTTTATTTCCATTTATGTGTTTGGTACAGGGTCTTACTACACAGTTTAGACTCCTAGTGATCCTCCTGTTTTCAGCTTCCCAGCGCTGGGATTATAGGTGTGCGCCCCTATGCCGGTCTCAGCTGCCAGCTCAGTGCGCCCAGGGACAGAGCCTACATAGCAGGCAGGTCCAGGGATCAAACCCTGGTCCCAGCACCTGCCTAAGCAGATGCTTTAGTCCACTGAGGTGGACTAAAAGGCCTCACAGGCCTTTTTGCTATTCTTTTTTTTTTTTTTTATAACTACCTCACATTTAGTAGCTGAAAATTGAGCATAACTACTTCAATAGCTATAAAGAACATATGAATTAAGTCAAAGCCATACTACATACAGCTACTACACTAAATATTTTACTTATCTCATTCTGTCTCATAACATTTAAAAATTATGTGGATATTTAGCATTCATATATATATATATACACACACACACATATATATATACACACAAATACAGAATGCATCTAATTTTAAGTATAAAAACAGTTGCCATAATCTTACGTAGCCTGCATATGTGTTTATTAAGAAAGTGCACATGTTTGTTCACAGATAATCTTAGTCAACTACTGCTTAGAAATTTGAGTTCAAGAGGAGCTGGGGAGATAGCTCAGTAGAATAAGTGCTTGCCTGGTAAGTTCAAGGGCCTGAGTTCAATTCCAGGTTCCACATACATACATACATACATACATACACAAACAAATAAATAAATAATTGAGTTCGAGATATTTCTTGTTTTATATTAAAAACAGAAGTTTCTAAATGTTCCCTGATTGCAATGCAACTCATTATGATTCACTTAAAGTATGCTTTCATGTATATCATAAGCAAACACATTTTATTCTATAAGATTGTATATTTCTGACCTTCAAAAAAATTACAAATCTAAACTGTGAGCAAATACAGTTAGTTGTTTCTGTACCTGGAGAACTGGACTTGGGTACTTTATAAGTATGAATAGAACATATCACATAGTAAGAGAAAATTACTTACCTGAAACTTATCCTTTCAGAAGGTACACTGGGAAAATGGATTCTTTGAGCCCCTGTTTCAACTCCAAGTATGAGCTTTCTAGCTTTAAGAGCCATTGACACTGCCCCTAGGGGCAGCACAAGCTTTGGAACTCCCCTAGTGAGTATGTCAGTAGTTTCTTCAGGTGCCTTCCCTCAGTTCTTTTCAAATTCAAAAGATGAGAGGAAAAATAACCCAAGAAAAAAATCCTGTAAAGCAGAAACCTTACTCTTTGAGGGAAGGAGGGTAGCTCATTTGTGAATCCATTCCAGAGCACGCTTTCTGAGAAAAAGAAATACAGGTAAGTAATTTTCCCATCTCCAAAGGTGACTGGTGATTAATGAGTGGATTCACAGAGTGTGGAGAGTAAGCTCCAGGGATGTCTGTTTAACACACAACAACCAACTAATGAGGACAAACAACAATGAATGGTACAAGAACCACACTACTTTTTAACTACCTTTGAAACAAAAAGTAAAAAATTACAAAATACCTAAAGTTTAAGCTATGCACTAGACTGCAGAAATAGTGATGTTGCAAAGTTACCTATTTCTCAAGGCCCCAAATGATGTGACAGATTTTCAGGTGTTAAGTCCAACAGAAATTGAGCTGAACATTTACTTGTTCACTTCAGTTGTTAAGCCATTTGCATTATTTAGAGGTAAGCCTCACAAAGCTCTTTGAGAGAGATTAGGCAATTCTATAATATGGCCCCAAACTGAGGACATTTAGAAATGAATGACAAAGAAAGAAAAATGTATTTTGTAATGGAAATATTACCTAAGCAAGGTAATGTTTTCTTTCTTTGACTCAGAGTCTTATTACATAGTTCAAGCTGGCCTTGAACTTTCATCAATTTCCTGCCTCAACCTCCCGAGTGCTAAAATTACAGATATGCACCACCACACCTAGCTAAAAGTAATCAATTTTGAAAGCTAAATGCTATGGTACTTTCATTCTGAAGTCAAAGTAACAATGTTAAGTTTTAGCTCTATCTCAATTCTCTAAAGATCAAAAACTTGAACTTGTGAAACCAATATGTAGGAATACTTGAGAAGACAAATATGAAGGTCTGGATAAGATATAGATAAAAATTGGGGGGGGGGGCTGACATAGCCTACCCTGGGGGCGGGGCTGGCACAGCCCTAGCAGGTGCTTTAGACCACTAAGATATCTTGCAGGCCCAGATGAAATCTATTTTATTAGTTTGCTAATTTATGTTCTTATCAACTTAAGTATCTGGAAAAAAAAGTAGCACACATCTACCAAAATTAAAAGAAAATGAATAATCATGAATATATACCAAATAAATATTTAGAAAAACCTATGTGAATAGATAGATATATATGATAAGTAACACATATTTATATAATTACATAAACCAAAATAATTCAAAATTGCTGGGACCTCAGCAAACTTCACTTATCTTTTTAACAAAATAATGTATGATAAACATTTATCAGGTTTATGGAATTGATTAAAATCTTCATAAAAAGCAAATCAAATAAACACATGATGCCAGTATTAAAGAATCAATTTCTTTTAGATCCAACTTCACTTTGAGACTCATTAAAAGTTAACCGAAGGGCTGGCAAGATAGCTCAGTGGACTAAGTGCCTGCTTTGATAAGCGCAGAGCCCAGGATTCGATCCCCAGTCTTGTATATGCCATGCCGGCCCCACCCTTGAGCACACTGTGCCCACCATGGAGCCCAGGCATGGTGGTACATGTCTGGAATCCCAGTGATGGGGAGGCTGAAAACAGGAGGATCACTAGGAGCCTGAGCTACATATCAAGATCCTGTACCAAATATATAAATGAAAAAGAAAGGGAAAAAAAATTAACTGAAACTCATTAGTAAAAACTGTTAACAATCTAAATTTGGAAATATTTCAGAAAAAGAAAACACAAATATTACCAATACATATAGAAGCAGGGCCTAACTAATCCCTATAATCCCAGGACTCTGGGCTGAGGCAGGAGATAGCAAATTCAAGCCCATAATGGACAATTCACTGACCAACTATCTCAAAATTAAATACAATATGGCTGAGGATATAGCCCACAGTAAAAGAGAAGGAAAATTTTACTAATTAGTAAAACTGAAATAGTTCCCCAAAATTCTATAGGATAGACACTTTGGTAAGGCACTGGGCATGGTGGCACATTCCTGTAGTCCCAGCACTCAGAAGGCTGAGACAGAAGCATCACTGTGAGTTCAAGGCCAGCAAAGGCTACACGGTGAGTTTAAGGCTACTCTGGACTACATAGCAAGACCCAGTCTAAAAAAAAAAAAGAACTTAGCAAGGACAGCAAATGTCATTCACTTACTCCAGTAACTCATTTTTTTTTTTTTTTTTTTTTTTTTGTCTTTTTGAGACAGGGTCTCACTATGCAGTTGAGGCTGGTCCTGCGCTCACTTTTGTAGCCCAGGCTGGTCTCGAACTTGCACCAATCCTCCTGCCTCAGCCTCCCAAGTGCTGGGATTACAGGCGTGAGCCACCACACCCGGCCAAGTAACTCATTATTAACAGTAAAGGAGAAATGAAGTGGGATCAGTCAAATGAAATACATCATCCTATGGTCCTGAATAATGCATTTACATAAAAGACTGATCATGAGATAAAAGGCAGGAAATATACAGTTCACTCTGGGGAGCTTAAATGATAGGATAGAAAAAAAGGGATAAGACAATTCATGTTCCTTGTCTACCTTGCCTTGGTCTAACTCAAAAAGTAAACAGTATTTGAGTGTTATATTTCATACTTTTATCTTCGAATATCTCTTTGTAAGTCTAAATAAAATTTAAATGAAGTCTGAAAAGTGAGAACTATAAAGTAAATATATATATATATATATATATATATATATATAAAAAACACAAAAAGATACATAAAAGTCATTTTTATAGTGGACACTGGCTACCAAATAGGATCAACAAGAGAAAGTATTTTCAGTTTACATGTTAGATCTCCACTGATAAGTTTTCACCCTATTTTTAAAAAGCTGCACTAACTATAAAGAAAATAACTAGAAACAAAAACTGTAGTCACTGTAAACTAGTCTAATATAATGTTGCTAAACTAAAAGAAACTTTCACTGTATATGACAGAGTAAAATATCAAACAATTAATTATTTTCTTCAAAACTGAGCTATTGGCAATTGAAATGTGCCAAAAGCCTAACTCAAAAAAAAAAAAAGAAGCCTAATTCAGTGGGCCTTATATCTATCTCTATACTGGAGGGAATGAATCATTCCTATGAAATACTTTAGAATTCAGTTTATGGTTGCTTTCACATAATTTTTAAAAAATTAACTGGCACAGTAACTTTAAAAAACAGAAAAAAAGGGGCTGGGGAGATAGCTCCATGGCACAAGTGCCTCCCTGGCAAGTGCAAGGTCATGAGTTCGAACCCCGGTCCCAATAAAAAAATAAATAAATAAATAAATAATCAATCACTAAGTAGGTTCTTCATGAGAAGCAACTCAATTTTTGAAGTGGTAATATAGCACATTTATTTAGGATAACAAATACTACTATAGCACACATTTGTGAAACACAAAAATTAAGTCCTAAGACAGCTAACCCATACTAGCCAAGGATTCATACTAACTATAATAAGCATGTAAAACACAAAATTACCTTCCTTTAATATTTACTATGGCAGCAATGAAGCAAGGACATTAGCAACTGTGGAATATTATCCATGTTATATCTCTCACTAACCCCCACACAAAGTCAAAAATTCTGAGGAAAAAATTAGCATAGTGTTTTGCATATGTACAAAGTAAAACAATGAATGAGTACTATTTGAGAGAGTGCTTCTGAAAACTAACCACTTGGAAAAGCTCTATTACTTAACCACCAAAGTGAATTTAGATGATTTTTTTTTTTTTTTTTTTTTTTTTTTTTTTTTTTTTTTTTTTTTTTTTTTTTTTTTTTTGGGACCAGGGTTCAAACTCACGACCTTGCACTTGCCCAGCAGGCCCTTGTGCCTCAAAGCTATCTCCCCAGCCAAAGTGAATTTAAATGTTTTAATTACTAGATAATTTTCATAGTTGCTTATCAAACTTTGATAACTGAGTTCTTAAAGTCATCACCTAGAAACCCTATCTAGTAATTTAAATATTAAAATTTTCAAGAAATCTGGAAACAAAATAGCCTAAATGGACTTCTGAAAATCTAGGTACAATGTAACAGAAAATTTATTTTTCTCTCAAGAATTATAGTTACACAGAAGAGTGGACTAAGGTTCGTCTGCTTTAGACGTTTTTAATAAAGTAAAAAGAGTATTTCCACATAAAAGAGCAGTATTAAAATATCTCCTAATGTTTAACATAACTTTATGTTGCTGTTTTTACATACTACACCTAAAGAAAGAGCTCAGATTCTAAAAAATTGTTATCAGGTGAACTAATTTTTTAAATCAAGTCATGCATAAAAGCTTTCAAAATGAAAACCAATACGGCACTTGCTTCAAAAATTTTGATTTCCAGCTGGGTGGGGTGTTGCACATCTGTAATCCTATTACTTGGGACTTGGGAGGGTAGGTAGGCAGAAGGATCACCATGAGTTTAAAGCCAGCCTGAACTACATAGTGAAACCATGTCTCAAAAAAGTCATAAACAAAGACAACCACATGCCTTGTTACCAACAAACTTAGAATACTAAGAAAAGTACCACCAGTAATGGTATTTGATAATTTGTTTTCAAGACTATTATTACATTTCTAAATTCTCAATAAAGAAATTTTTCACCTGGGCCCTCAGACCTAATATATTTATATCCACTGGAAAAAAAATCACCTGCCAAATGCAGTACTACCAACATGCCAACAGAATCAGTTACTTAAAAATCCTGAGATCCTCAAGGAAGCTTAACTACTTCCAAATCCTACATGTGGGTCTCACAAAGTTAGCACTATTGATATTCTGAGCTAGGTATTTCTTTGGGAGGTAGGGGGTAGATTTTCTTCTGTGCATTATACCACATTTACTTAGCAGTTGGACTCTACTCATTTGATACCAGTAGCATCACCACCCCTTAAGCCTCGTGCCAGTTGTGATGATAAAAATGTTTCCAGTCATTTTCAAATACTAATTGGAAAATTATCCTTTGCCAACAAATAGTGCTCCACACACATACACACAAAATGTCTGTACCATCATGAAAGGTAGTTCTCTTGAACTGAGATCTGAACCTTAAGAAGATCATTCAGAAAAGAGTGCAACAAAAGACCTAACCAAGCCAGATGTATGCTGAGCCAATTCTGGCAATCAAAGATTAAAACATGTAAGTCAGGGTTCCCTATATTTTACAGAGTATGTTTTTCTGGGCTTCTAGCACTATACATTAAAAATTAGAGTGTTATACTTTATATTTGCTTATAATTAAAGTAATAGCTGATAAATGAATAGATATTGCATCCCTAAGCCTGTAAATAAACGAGCCAAAGAGATGTCCCGAGAAGAAAGATATCTATTCTGGGTGCGTAATAGATAAGTGAGTGCAAACAGAATCCAAAGAATATGAAAATAAAGTTTGCTAAACGAGGAATCCACAATTTCTTACTTCCTTCATGGTTCGTTCACAGTGAAGTAGCCTTACTAATTACTCTTATAATTCACAATAATCATAAAAATCACCTAATAGTCTTTACCATTATAAAGCATTTCCAAGAAAGACCACATTGCTAAAGTAGATACTTTTTAAGATGAAGACAACTATAAGCCAAAACTAAGCACCAAAAGAAAGACTACTTACAAAAAAAGAAATCTAGGAAAAAAAAAAAAAAAACTAGCATAGTGCACAGAGCTCTTTTACATCCTAAAGAATATTTGTTCTACCTTCTAAAACTTCAGAGAATCTACCACACATACATAGGTGGAAATGGGATTCAAAAGTCTTAACTTGCACTAACATAAGTAAAGCAAGGATGCCCTCACAATGTGAATCCAATTATACCAGTCACCTTTGGAAATGTGTCCATAATCTACTGCTATAATCTGACCATTTATGACCAAAAATCATTTTTATTCACTGTAGCTAAAAATAAAACTTTCCAAGGAGAGTGATACAGAACTGAAAATTAGAGCTTCGAATGACACACAGATATAATATCTACCATGATATGTTAAAATCTAGAACTTACCCCAATGGCAGAAATCAGAAGAAACCACAAAGAGATTACTAGGATCCGCTAGATATTTACTGAAGAGTTTTCCGAATTCCTGTTCTTTTGACTCACTCAGAGCTCCAACCAGTACAGGAATAATGGTAAACTCATCCTTATGGCTTAAAGAAAACAAGAAAAAGAAAAAAATAAATAAAAAAGAAAGGAAAAGAAAAAAAAGGTCATTTAAGATCCTTAAGAATAAAAATAGTTTTCCAAATGTATTGACACTGGAAAGTGGAATATTTATTAACAGTGATAATGATAATATACAAAATATTATTGTTGAATGCTATACGTCTAAAAATTAAAGTTGAAAGAAGATGATTTAAAGATATGAAGACAGAATACTGAAAGTATCTATTTGTTACAGAATTATGTAACTTACTTCAGGTAAACAAAGTTATTTACAGGTATAACATCCTCAAAAATAAACTCCCCCCTAAATCTATCATGGACCCAGTTCTTCTCCAAACCCACCAGGTTACAATCACCAACCCAAAGCTTCTGTGATTTTAAAAGCGTACTAAACTCTTCCTCACCTATTTTAATCATATCTTATTATAAATGCTACCATTTCTCATACTTGTCCTATAACCTACCAAATAAAACTTAATCTTGGCTCCCATAAGATTCATTATCTGCACTGTCACATTTATCTATTGATAAGAAATAAGCTAGGCAAGAAAGAAAGAAAGAAAAGAAAGAAAGAAAGAAAGAAAGAAAGAAAGAAAGAAAGAAAGAAAGAGGCAAGCTATGCTGAAGTTACAACTCAAATTTCACTGATATACAGAATAAATGAAGAATTTAAAGAGTATTTATTGATTTCATATCCACAATATCTGTGATATAGCCATGAGTCCCTTTCTACCCTACAGACTGGTAAATTTATAGAAAAGGGGAAAAAAAGTAATAAAGAATATGACATGCCTTGCTTTACTAAAATTTTAAAATTTATTACAAAAGTTTACTTACGTAAGTTCTCTATTATGAATATCTTGAACAATCCTAGACTTAGAATTTTAGAAGCATGAATCCTATTTGTCTGATTTGTTTAGAATAAGGCTTTTAAAAATTATTTTAAAATGTTTTTTAATATGATAATCTGACAACTGATATCAGACAAACAGAATTCATAAAAGTTTTGTTTTTTTTTTAAAAAACTAAATTTAAGCAATCCCTAAATAAAGTTTGGCTAAACTACATAAAGCTAAATTGAGGGCACCCAAACACCTCCTCCATTTAAAAAAAAAAAAACCCTTACCCTTGTCAACTGCGAAATAAACAACATATAGATCTCCAGTCCCTCTGCAATGCAGGGGCTTCTTGGGCAGAATCTGCATCTATGAAGTAAAAAAAAAAAAAAAAAAAAAGCGAGCTGGCAGAGGAAGCTGCCATGGGATATCTCATTCTCGGACTCTTGATAGTTTGCTAAACAACTGCCTTCAACAAATAGGACTTCTCATTTAAATAAGGGTTACTATTCATTAAAAGAAGTAGAAAAACATTCGGGAAGATGGTCATGAAATTAATCTAACCTCAAGAACTACCTAAATAAATACACTAAGATCATCAAAGAATCTGCTGCTAATTATGACATGGTAGGGAGACAGTTATCTAGAGTGTAGAGAACAAGTGGAAGCCAGAAGGAATGGGCTCAAGCATCAGCCCTACCTGACACAGGCTTCTAAGGTCTAAACTGAGAAACTATTTCTTTAGCTGTACAGTAGTCATACTGAAAACATCTGTTTTATGAAACCGCTATTAAGTGAAGAACACAATACTTAAGAGTGTTTCATCAACAACAGCTGACTTACTCTACAGAAACAAAGAACAACAAATTCACTCTCCAAAGGAGCCATGAAAACCTTTAATTAACCTCAGTATGCACTTGCAAATCTATCTATATACAGAGGTAAAAATCTTAAATTAATCCCCTTTGTCATCTTATTTTTTAAAAAAACTTATTCTCTATCCTCACATGAACTAGAGAAAAAAGCATTTGGAACTGAAATCTAATATTCCTAGGTTTTAAAATCCAAGTTCTGTTCCCAGGGAAATACAAAATCTGCCCCCAGAAAGCAAATATAAAGCTGCATGAAACTATTAAAAACTATTTTTGTGCCCTTAATGCAATCAAAGGAAGGAAACAAGATTTCAGTCATGTCAAACAACACAACTTCTTGATAAGAATGGTACAAATGTTGCATCTTACCAGGGAACAGCTTCTTCACCTACCCCAACTCCCCAAATGTGGAATTCCATCAAAGTGATTAAAAACCAACGGATTCATTGCCCAAAGGGGATGGCTTTGACTTAGGACTACAGGGAAGGACACTCACAGCAAGCAGAAAAGAGGAAAATATGCAGCTCTTTAAGCCTGCTGCCACTGGAGCAAGACATAAATCTAACTAGGAAGAAATGAAACAGAGAGATCCTAAAAATAGGACAGCCATGGAAAGACTTGATAATTTCTCCACAAATACTGAGAAAAGTATCCAGCCATTCACGCAACTCTGGCTAACAAGAAGCTGCACATATGTATAGGTAAGACCCCAAAGGCCCCAAGCTCATCGCAAAATGCCAGCTAATTGGGCAGCTGAGAGTATGGAGAGGGAAATCTAACTGAAAACAAGCTTGTCACATGTGCCTGGGCTGACAGAAAATCTGCCTCCGGGCACAGGGGTGTAGATCAATGACAGAGCACCTGCCTAACATTCACCAGCACCACAAAACAAAAGCAAAAGCAAAAGCAAAATACCATCTACATGCACACACAGGGAAATACAACACAGCTCAACAGAAAAGAGGCAAACAAAAATGTATGAATGTAACTCCCAAAGCACATAAAATCCACAGCAGGTGTACGTCTCCTTGCTCAAAGTGTTCAGATACAACTTAAGACCAATCATTAACTAAGCACTTAACTCTGCAATCAGAGGAATAAACAAAACAGGTAAAATAAAAAATTTCTAGGAAGCTAAAGACAGTCGGTGTGCGGTACATGATCAAAATCCCAATACTGAAGCAAGTGAGGCAGAAGGATCCTGTCCCAGCCTGGGATACAGAATAAGGCTCTGCAGGGAAAAAAATGAATGAATTCAGGATGCAGAAATACTACGAAACACAGTATAGTATGTAAAATGTGTAGTTCAATGACAGCAAAAATTTATAAGCCAAACAAACTATAACCCACGCTAAGTGGCAAAAACAGTAGCTACCACAAGCTGTATCTAACTAAAACTGGATCTTGGATTTAGTAGAAAAAAATTTCCAAACAGGTTACCATATATATGTTCAAATAACTAAAGGAACTTATGCACACACAAAAAAAGTAAATATAATGTATTGGGGATACAGCTCAGTGGTATACTGCCTGCCTGGCAAGTATGAGGTTGTGAATTTGATTTCCAGCACAAAAAAAAAAAAAAAAAAAAAAAAAAAAAAAAAAAAAAAAAAAAAAAAAAAAAAAAAAAAAAAAAAAAAAAAAAAAAAAAAAAAAAAAAAAAAAACCCTCAAGAAATAAACATATAACACAAATAGGGACTATTAATTTAAAAACTACAAACTTTTAAGCAGAAATTTCCTAAGTGGAAAAGTAAAATTTCTAAATACGATACTAAAAGAACTTACCTATTAAAAAATAACTAAAGTCATCCAAATTAAAATTTTGCCCTTCAATAAGAAAATAAATGATGAATCATACAACGGGAAACAATTACACTATGCAATTATGAGAACAGTCATAGTCACAAACACAGACAGAAACAGCTATCTGCTGGAAGGCATAGAAAACCAAACCATCATGCAGTGTTCCAAAACTGTTAGCTTGAGAAAGAGTTAACATGAAGGTATGTAACAGTTAACTCCAATCCTGCCTTTTCATAAGAAATAAAAATACATGTTGACATAAAGACTTGTACAAGTGGGGACCAGGGAGATAGCTCAGGGGCACAAGTGCCTGCCTGGCAAGTGCAAGGTCCTGAGTTCGATCCCTGGTTCTGCAAAAAAAAAAAAAAAAAGACTTGTACAAAAATATTTATGACACTATTCCTAATAGCCCCAAACTGGAAATAATCCAACTGTTCACCAATTAGTAGAGGAATAAATAAAATATGGTATAATCATATAATGGAAAAATTTGGCAATAAAAAGAAATGAACTGATACATGTTATAACATACCTATATTTCCCAAAAAATAAGACCTAACAGGAAAGTGAACATAAGCTTTATTTAATGGCTGGTCATTACTATGGTAATAACCAGTGCCAGGCTGATCACACCTCACTACTCTCTTGCTCACGGGCTACTCTGTAATGAAGGTAAGGCAAGGAGAGGCTCATTGGAACTGGCATTTCTGATCTCTAATTCGGTCTTGAAGGAACATGGGGTGAACCTCTAAAAACATATAAATGGGAAGTCCATATAGAAGAACTACATATTATACCATATAGAAGAACTACATATTATATATAATTCCATTTGTATCAAGCTACCAGAAAGTACAAGTCTAAAAACAAGGGCTGGGGATACAGCAGAGCATACCTCAACCTTTCTTTTTAGGGTAATGAAAACATTCTAAAACTAAACCATGAAAACAGCTGCCCAACTCTATAAATTTATTTTAAAAACCACTGAGTTGAATGCTGACTGTTGCGGTTTATATTTGGATGTCCCCCCAGTGCCTCATGCCTCACAGGTGGTACTCTGGGGAAGGCACTGGATCACAGGAACACAATCCACTGATGAGAACAGTTAAATATGCTGCTGGAGATACAGCCTAGTTGAAGAAGGTGAGTCACTGGCAGTCTGACTTTCCATACTCGCCAGATCTCTGTTTCCTATGTGCCATGCCACAAGCTTTTTTCTGCCATGTCACCCTCCCTTGTAGCTACCTGATGGTGCAGCCAAAAGAAATGTGTCCTCCTTTAATTTATGGGTATCGAATATTATCAATCATAAATCAATATTTAATGTTAAGAAAAAGGGAACATTCATTTTTGCCACTGAAAAACTATTTCAACTATAACAGATTACCCTATTTCTCAATTTTGTTATGTGTAAGAGTTAAATTAATAATACTTAACACAAAAGGCTTTTGTGAACATTTCAGTAATGAAGAGGAACACGTTAACTCTTTTTCTATCCTATAGCTTAAGCTGTGATATACTAAATGTGTATATTCAAGATATGTAACAGACTAAAAAGAGTTGAAATCCCCTAACGGAGCACTCTTTTCAAAAACAAACAAAAATACTATTATCAATGCTTTCACCAGTACACAGTATGAAAATAACACAAAACTTACAATTCAAGTGCAAAAATGGGTTTAAAATGCATTTCAGTAGATAATACCATTTAACTGAGAGTTGTTTTAGTTAGGGGTACAAAAAATAATATAAACATTAAATTTAATGGTATTTTTGCTTTAAATATGATCTTCATTAAAAAAAAAAAAAACTTAATATGCCCACTACAAGAAATAAAGACACAAGAAGCCAAGAACAAAATCATTTGCAGCTATAAGGAACTTAGTCAAACATCTTCTTCTAGGGCCCCTGTGTACAAACAAAACATGCCATTTTGTGGGCCTGAGTTTATACATGTATGTCTTGCTATCCACACATCATGAATATTTATCAATTCAACCTCCTAAAGCTCCAACAGTATTTTTTAATCGGCAAGAACACAATACACCAATCTGATCTGGTGAGAAAAAAAACCGTAATCTCGTCTTTCTCAAGAGCAAATATTTCACTGAAAATAAAAATGGCAACAGGTTTCTAGACAGAAGTATTGGCTAAGTTATGATACTGCATTTCCTTAATGCTCAATTTAAAATGAGAAAAGCAAATAGCATTTTTTTTTTTTTTTTTTTTTTTTTTTTGGTGGGACCAGGGTTCGAACTCACGACCTTGCACTTGCCCAGCAGGCACTTGTGCCTTGGAGCTATCTCCCCAGCCCTCAAATAGCATTTTAGAGTAGATGGCATATTTTGCTGTTCTGTTAATCTGGATATCTCAGGGGCTCGGCAGGATGGCTCAGTGGTCTAAAGCACCTGCTTAGGAAAAGCTTGGGCGGCTGCAGGGACCGCAATTCGATCCCCTGGCACCACATGCTGCACCAGCCCTGCCCTCAGGGCAGGCTAAGCCGGCCATAAAAATAAATAAACAAGCAAACAAAAGTTCTGAAACAAGAAAAAAGTTTTTCTTAAAAACCAGAACATTCCTGAATCACTATAAGAAAGAACAAATTACAAAGATCAGAAAGTACTAGGTAGAGCAAGAAAACTTGTTGATACAAGTGGGAATGAGAATGTAAAGCTAGCTATCAAAGAGCTAACTAAAATTAATATTTAAGTCAATTCAAATTTTTACTGTTTGACCAGAAATATAAATCTAACAAGATCTCCAAATTAATCTTACAATTATCTTTCTACATTTTTATTAAAAATAAAATAAATTTTTATTCAAGTGGAAATACTGGAAAAAAAAAAAAAAAAAGGTTTTCTACAGAAGGACATACTTTAGGTACCAGCCATATTACACACTATTTGAGAAAGTCAATTATCTGAAGCTATTACAAAGCAAAACAATTATATCAAGTTGGCCAATTTATGCAGAATTAAAAAGGAATTCTACTATATTGTTAAAAACAAGCCAGTGTTTCCAACTCTGTGTATTTCCTTCTTTGTCTCCCTTCCTCCCTCCCTCTCTGTCTCTCTCTCTTTTTAAAATGTATTTTGTTGGGGCAGGGGAGATAGTTCTGTGGCATAAGTGCCTGCCTGGCAAGTGCAAGGTCATGAGTTCAAACCCTGGTCCTGCTAAATAAATATATATATATATATATATATATATATATATATATATATATATATTTCATACAGAGTCTATAGGGTCCCACTACACAACCAGACTCATAATGATCCTCCTGTTTTCAGACACCTAAACACTGGGATTATAGGCACATACCACCATGCCCAGTCTCAATTTTCTTTTTTTCTCCCCCGCCCCCACAACCAGACCCTTGAGCTTGCCAGGCAAACACTTATTCTACTGAGCTACCTCTCTGGCCCCTCAATTCTCTTTTCTTGTTAAGAATAAACCTATTTCTGGCTTTTATTATCTCTGAAAATGACCTTAATACTTGAATTCAATTCATCTTACTGTCCAAGAGAAGAACTTTTTATATCATTTATACCATTCTGTGTAGAATCCCATTGGTTCTAAACATTGTCTCTCATGTATATGTAGATTGGTAGCCCATTCTTCACTCCTGGAGTTCAAAACCCCTTAGCAACTGTTATTGCCAATCTCTTTTAACTCCAATAGATCTCTCATAGTGCCACCAAACCATCAAGGAATAAGATTAATTCAATTCTAATTATCTTCCACCTTCATTAAAGAACTTTTATTAATTCTATGCCAATAATAGAACAAATACAAATATGTTAAAATGTCATTCAACACCTTCCACAATCTGATTACAACCTATTTTGCAGCTTTCTATTCCTATCTCTCTTAATTCTTTGTTAACTACTCAAACGCCTCCAATTCCAGGTTGGTATAAGTGTGTGAGAAAGTACCTACGTTATAAAGTAACAAGAAGTGTTAGGAGTAATACTCAGTCATGAAGACATATATGAAAACAAAATGCTTACACAGACCAAACAAAACACTTACAGGTTTGGGACATTAAACAAGATTTACAATTCCTACAAACTGATACCCAACACTTTCTGCTCTTAAAATAAACTCTAGTTTATCCTACTCTTGTAGTTTACATTTTTATTATTCTCACTTTATATACCATTTTATGAAAATTGCATTATTTTAACCATTCAAACACTATTCCCTTTGAAACCTTTCTACTTCCCTACCTTGACATTCTCCTTCTTACATTCCATTTTTCTATTCCTCTAAATTCAAATGCATGTATTACATTCTGAATCATATTATTGTACATGTCTAGTTTACAACAAAAGTTACAAGTCATAACAAATAGAATTACTAGACCAGGAATTTAAAATAACTACTATTAATACATTAAGTACTCTAATAAGGAGTGAACAACATATAACAAGTAATATACGCCAAAAGATGAAAACTTCAGAAGAAAATAATTTATATCAGAAATGCTGTAACATAAAGAATGCCTTTGAAGACCTCATCAGTAAAATGGATATAATCAAATAATTAGTAAGTTGAAAAAACAGTAATAGATATTTTACAAACAGAAAGAGGAGAAAATGAAAAAGTATGTAACAACATCCAAAAACTATGGATATCATGTTTCACAAAAGGCATAACATAAGCATTCTGGCACTATCAAAAGGAAAGAAAAGAATGTATTTCAAGTAGTAACTGTTGAGAAGTTCTCATTATGAAAGACAACACATCACAAATCCAGGAAACTTAGAGAACAAGAAAAAAATTACATACTAAAAACTGTATCTAAGCAATATTATATGCAAACTGCAGAAAATCAAAGGTAAATGAAAGAAGCTAAAGGAGTTGTCAGCATAGTGGCACACATGCATAATCCCAGCTATGGGGCACCAAGGTGGAAGAGTGTGAAGGAAGGAGGAACACTCAGCCTGAGGCAACCCTGAGCAGTTAATTTTGTGATGCTACCACAAAACACACAAAATAAAGAACTGAAGATGTAGATCAGAGTGCTAGAGCACCTGCCTAGCATGTGGGAGGTACTTGGGTTAATGTACCACAAAATAAGCACATGCACACACACGTGCGCAAACACACACACACACACAGAAAAAAATCTTATTTTTAGATACCATGTCTAAGAATTATAACAGACTTGTCTGTAGAAATTAAGCAAACATGTGATAAAAAAATTTTTTTAAAAAGTTGAAAGAGGGCCAGGAAGCTAGCTCAGTGGAATAAACGCTTGCCTGGCAAGCAGACAGTCTTGAGTTCAACCCCTGGTACAACAAAAAAAGAAAAAAATGTTGAAAGAAAAACCATCAACACAGAATCCTGTACTCAGTAGAATTATCCTTTCAAAGTGAAGCAAAAGAGTCATGCATGTGGGACACACTCATACCACCAATTACTCAGGAGCTTTAAGCAGGTGGATTCCAAATTTATGTAGTGTTATTTGAAAGTTGTAAAACAAATGTTGTGAACTCTACGGCAATGACTAAAAAAGTTTAAAATACACATGCAAAAAAATATATAAGTAATATGCTAAGAGAAAAAACTGTCATCAAAAACAGTGTGTAGCCAGACGTGGTGGCGCACGCCTATAATCCCAGTGCTTGGGAGGCTGAAAACAGGAGGCTCTGTTTTCAGATCTGATCTACACAGTCTGATCTGTATACTGAGACCTGGCAGACCCTGCACCAAATACATAAAAAACAAAACATGAAAGGGCATAAATAGGAAGATAGAAACAAAACAACCAACAACAGGGCAATAATTAAGGTAGCCAACATAGTAGAATTCAACCTAGCAAGAAATCTTTCAAAAAGTGAATGCTTAAGCAAACTACAGCACTTTCATAAGATGAAATACTATTCAATGATAAAGAGAAATAGTCAAGTCATAAAGACATGAGACAATCTTGAAAGCACACTGCAATGAGAAAGTACCCAACCTGGAAATGGGCTAGATGTGAAGCTTAGCGGTACTGGACTTGCCTAGCAAGCACCAAGCCCTGGGTTTAATCCCTAGTACCTTCAAAAAAGGGAAGAAAAAAAAAAAAAAAAAAAAAAGCGCACAGTGATAATACAGCACTCTGGGAGTCTATGGCAGGAGGAACCCTAATTTGTGCCTCGTTTGGGCAACTTAGTAAAACCCGGTTTCAAAATAAAAGCTAAACAAAAGGAATATGGACGTAGTTCAGTGAGAGCACCAATTCAAACCTCAGTATGGCTGAAAAATGGAAGGGAACAGGAAAGAGCAACTTTTAAAAGGCCGTGTAAAAAATGATCCTTATATTCAAGAAAAGGCAGGGGCCCGGCAGGATGACTCAGTGGTCTAAAGCGCCTGCTTGGGAAAGCTGGGCAGCTTCAGGGACCGAGGTTCGATCCCTGACACCACATGCTGCGCCAGCTCTGCCCTCCGGGCGGGCTGAGCCGGCCATAGAAATGAGTGAATAAACATACAAAAGTTCTGAAACGAGAAAAAAAAAAATAATTTTTTTTTTTTTAAAAAAAGAAAGAAAAGGCAAAACTTTGCCCAGCATATACCTAGCTACAGGCTCAATGCCTTACATCCTCCCCGCCAAAAAAGTAAATAAAAAGCCAGAACTAAGGAAAACAGCACAAAGACCAGCGGACATTCAAGGAACAGAAACTGTATGAACAGCTGAAGCTCAGAAAACGTGTAGGTCAGCTAAACTATTCTCTATGGTAGTACATTACAACAGACACGTGACAGTCACTTGGCAAAAATATAACAGACACGTGACAGTCACTTGGCAAAAATATAACAAAATGTCCAACACAAACAATGTTCTCTAAACTATGGACTTCAGTTCATGGCAATACAACAGCACTGCTCCCCATTGCTCACCTACTGTAACACAATACCATAATAATACAAGACGTAACAATAGGAAAATATCTCTTAGTTAAGGCTAGTAGAAGGGTTAGATACAGCTGAGTGAAAGAGCCTAATGTTCACAAGGCACTAGATTTAATCCCTAATACTGCAAAAAGAAAAAAGTAGTACTTAATACCATATTGAGATATCTGAATGCAGCACTGAACTCAGGGAACAGTATGTATAAATGTAACAGCAAGGGGCCAGGCAGGATGGCTCAGTGGTCTAAAGCTTTCCTGCTTAGGAAAGCTTAGGCGACTGCAGAGACCCCGGTTCGATCCCCGGCACCACATGCTGCGCCAGCCCTGCCCTCAGGGCAGGCTGAGCCGGCCATAAAAATAAATAAATAAATAAACAAACAAAAGTTCTGAAACAAGAAAAAAAAATTAAAAAAAATAAAATAAAATAAACATAACAGTGAGGGGCCAGTGAGATAGCTCAGCAAAATAAGCACCTGCCTAGGTGAGCGCAGGGACCAGGGTTCGATCCCTAGCATATACCATGCCAACCCTGCCCCAGTGCACACTGATTCAGTGGAGTCCAGGTGTGGATGCACACTCCTGTAATCTCAGCACTGGGGAGGCTGAAAACAGGAGGATCACTATGAGTCCAAGCTGCATAGTGATGCCCTGTACAAAATACAGAAATTGAAAAACAAAAAAATTAAGAGTAAGAAGACTTAAAATTCATTATCATGTATGCAAAAAATTATTTGATAACTTAAGCACAGCCCAATAGCTATCAAATCCTATCCATGACACTTCTCTTTTTGCAGTACTGGGGACTGAACTCAAGGCCTTCGCATTGTGCTACCTATGCAGGCTCCCTTTATCCCTTTTAAGTTTTTATTTTAAGTCAGGGTCTTGAGAAACTGCCCAGGCTCAATTCAAATTTGTGATACTCCTGAGTCTTCTAGACTGTTGAGATTTACAGATGTGTGTCCAGATGCTCCAGCTTCATGATTTGTTTGTTTTCCCTTTTGACACTGGGGATCAAATCACTGTATCACTGAACTATAGCCCTCTTTTTAAGGGATCTGCTTCTCTCTCTTCTCTTCTCTTCTCTTCTCTTCTCTTCTCTTCTCTTCTCTTCTCTTCTCTTCTCTTCTCTTTCTTTTCCCTTCCCCAGGACCAGGGATTGAACTCTGGTCCTTGCACTTGCCAGGTAAGTACTTATTCTACAGAGCTATCCCCCCAGCCCCTGTTTTTTGTTTTCAAGCTCACTTTGAACTCACTGTATAGCCCAAGCTGGCCTTGAAATTTTGGCAATCTACCTGCTCAGTATCCAGAATGCTAGGATTACAAGCATGTGCCACCATCAGCCCAGCTTACTTTTTTGTTTTCTTCACTACCAAGGATTGAACTCAGGACCTTGTGCTTACCATCCTCCTGCCAGGCACTGTGGTACATGCCTGCTGTCAGTTTGAGGTCAGCCTTGGCTATATTACTGAGTTCAAGGACAGCTTGAACTACATAGCGAGACCTTATCCTCTACTCCAGTGGTTCTCAACCTTTCTAATGCTGTGACCCCGCAAAACAGTTCCTTATGTTGCGGTGACCCCAAACCAAAAACTAATTTTGGTGGCTATTTCAAATTACTAATTC
The DNA here is from genome assembly GCA_004027025.1 of Myocastor coypus. Taxonomy (NCBI): domain Eukaryota; kingdom Metazoa; phylum Chordata; class Mammalia; order Rodentia; family Myocastoridae; genus Myocastor; species Myocastor coypus. The sequence goes on from PVJA010006416.1 coordinate 65,460, forward strand.
CAATAAATAACATTTCACCATGGCATAGCATGGGTTTAAATATGTATTTTCCAGTGGCTTTAGGCAACCCCTGTGTTTTGATCGTTCAACTCCCGCCAGCGTCTCGATCCACAGGTTGAGAACCACTGCTCTACTCCCCACCTCCCCACTACTACCACCACCACCACCACCACCACCAGCACCACCACCACCACCACCCCACCCCACCCCTCCCCCCTCCTCCCTCAGCCTTGTAAATTGCTTAGATTACAGCACTAACTACCAAAACTGGCTTTCCGTGGCACATTTTTAATAGAACCAATGCAAGCAAAGGACAAAATAAAACTAAATACTATATATATTAAGCTCTCAGGTTGCCCATGTTCCAGAATATTGGCAATAATAAAGTTACATTAACATTTTACAGTATACATAGTTTCTTGTTTTTTTTTTTAAATAGTAGCCACTGTTCAAGGTTTACTTAGCATCGTAGTTGGTGTGACACTGGGTTGCACTGTTCACAGGTATTATATGGCAATGTACACTATATATATAGTGTGTGTATATATATATATACACATTGTATATGGCAATGTACACTATATTTATATAGTGTGTATACATATATACACATTGTATATGGCAATGTACACTATATATATGTAAAATACACAAAACAAAATCCTTTAAAAGTTATGCACAAGACACAAAGTATTGGATTTGTACACTGGATCCCAGGCTGGGGAATGGTCAGACAAAGCTTGGTGGGGGAAGCTATTGAACAGAGTAACACACATCTGCTTGAAGAGTAACTGGAGCCTGTGCAGCAAGGTGTCCCAAGGATGCTGGGCTGCTTCATACTAACCAGGACTACAAGTGCAGCACCATCTGGCATCAGAACAGAGCTGTGGGGTTTTGTGAACCATTTATATTTCTAACTTTTGGAAACTGATGTTTTCCTCAGGCCACCTTAATAGTGCATGTCAGATAAAAGGGAAAACTGGAACAACTCCAACTAAACCCTCTTGTAACCTAGACAGTGACATGGTGACAGCGGAAGACTTTAAAACTGCAGCTCCTTCTGGATTGACCACAGGGTATCCATGCTCTTCTTCAAACATGCCTCTTCCTCTGGAGTGAGAGTCACCTGCACAACATCAGAGATCCCATCCTGTCCCAGGACACAAGGGGACACTAAGACATCATCCTTGGTTCCATAGAGCCCCTTAATCATGGTAGAAATTGGATGCACCCTCCTAAGATTCTTCTTTATACTTTCTACCAAATCTGCCACCGATGGTCCAGTGGCCCAGGACATGTGGCCTTTTACTTTGATCATTTCATAAGCCCTGTCCACCACCTGCCTATGAACCTCTTTCCAATGTTTCTTATCCCCGTCAGTTCCTAACTCAGGGTGCAGATTCTTCTGGGCAACACCAGCAACATTCACACCACTCCATACAGGGATCGTGGAATCTCTGTGCTCCCCAAGGATCCAGCCATGGCAGCTCAGTGGGTGCACAGCCAGCCTTTCTCCCATCAGATAAGAATCATGCTGAATCCAGGTTGCAACTTCTGCCAATAACACAGTTCTTGGGAAAGCCGCTTATCTTCCAAGCGACATAGGTCAAGATATCCACTGGGTTGGACATAATAAACCACTTGTAGTTGGGACTGTACAACATTAGGAATCATGAACTTGAAGATGGTCACATTACACTGCACCAAATTAAGACAACTCTCTCCCTCTTGCTGATGTGCTCCAGCATTGATAATAATCAGCTTGGAGTCTGCAGTTACATTATAGTCTTTCCAGAGACAATTTTTGGTGTCCTAAGGAAAAGGCTGCTGTGTTGGAGATCCATCATCTCTCCCTTCAATTTGTCTTCCATGACATCAATAAGAGCAAGTTCATCTGCCAAGTCCTTCATTAAGATACTGATGGCACAGGCCATGCCAACATCACCAACCCTGACAACCGTGATCTTATTCTGGGGCACCTCTTCTCCTTAAGGAGATTCACAATCAGCTGATCCTTGAGACTGGCCGTATTGGACTTAGAACCAGAAGGAACTAGGAATGGGGCGGGCATCAGGGCACGCACTTCTCAGGTCCGGACTCGGCAGCAACAGCTCCAACACACCAGTGTACATAAGTTTTAAAGTGCTATACTTTTCAATAAAATACTTTTAAAGTTATTAAACACACCCTATTCTGTATACTTTTCTGAAAAAAAGTGGGGAAATGAGACAAACTTTCACACAAAGAAAAAATTTTGCTGTGTATACTTACAAAATTTAAGCTGTAATATGACCAATGTATCTACAAGTGTACTTTGACTTAGTATAACTTTTATGTGTTTTATATGTTTTTGGTCTGGTGCTCTGCCTGTTAATTTGTGTTTATGATAAATTACTTAATACAGATTTAAAAACAAGTGCAAAAAAATATAAAAACAAGGGCTAAGGAGATAGGTTGGCAGTCTTAAGCGACTGCCTGGAAAGCTCAAAGGATCTAGGTGTGATCCCCTGCATCACATATCAAGGAGCTCCATGCCATGGGGCCACATGCTATGCCATGCTGTGCCAGTCCCCATGCCATGTTAGCCACTGAAACTGGATGTAGTAGCACACAACTGTAATCCTAGCACTGAGGAGTCTGATCACTCCAAGTCGGAGCTGCATTGTGAGATCCTGTACCAAATAAATAAACAAATAATCTTTTAAAAAATCAAAACTGATGCTGACAAAAAGAAAAAAATATGTTCTATACATATACCAACTCCCCACAATGAATGCAATTATTATTGTGTATTACAAATATATACATACAAAAATAAAGAGCGGCTCTAAACATATTAACATACTGCATTCAGAAAAAAAAATGAGCTATAAAAATACTGAATGTGCCGGGCGTGATGGCGCACACCTGTAATCCCAGCACTCGGGAGGCTGAGGCAGGAGGACCGCTGTGAGTTCGAGACCAGCCTGGGCTACAAAAGTTAGCTCAAGGCCAGCCTGAACTGCACAGTGAGACCCTGTCTCAAAAAGACAAAAAAATAAATAAATAAAAATAAAAATACTGAATGAGAATAACACAAAAGGAAGATAAATGAATAAAATAAACTGCAGGGCTGAAAAGATAGCCCTAAGCATCTACCTCGCAAGTGTAAGGATCTGAGTTCAATCCCTGGCACCACATGCCCTGCCAGTTCAGAAGCAGGCCCCAAAACAGGGCATGGTGGTGCATACCTATAATCCAGTACTAGGGAGGCTAAGACAGGCAGAGGATCACTAAGTGTCTAAACTACTTAGTGAAATCCTGTATCTAATAAATAAATTTTAAAAATAAACTGCAAATGAAACTTATGAACTGTAATATTAATTTTAAGCATGCAAGGTCCTCAATTCAACCCCCAGTTACGGGGAAAAAAATTTTTTTTAAGCATGAGGGCCAGCCTGATAGCTCAGTGTATTAAAGCACCTACTTAGGCAGAAGCAGAGACCAGGGTTCGATCCCCAGCCTGCTGTGCTGGCACAGCTTCAGCCCTGCCCCTGGGATGCGCTGAGACAGTGATTGAAACTAGCTGGGCCTGATGGCATGCACCTCCAATTCCAGCACTTGGGAGGCTGAAAAACAAGAAGATCACTACAAGTCCGATCTGTGCAGTGAGACCCTGTAGACCCTGTACTAAATACATTTGAAAAAAGAGTAAGCATGAACTTTTTTTAAGATATACTTTCTTTTTTGTGTGGTGCTAGGATTGAACCCAGGGCCATGTACATAAAAACAAGAACTCTACTACTGAGCCACATCCCCAGCGCAAGATTTACTTTCTACATATTCTACATATTAACCTTCAAAAGTAATTATATATACTCGTAAAAAAATTATTTCAATATGAAAGATAATGTATATAGAAAAAAGAACAGAACAAAATGTTTAAAACACAATTTAATTGAAACATACATGTTATGTGTATAAAAATTTACATATGCAAATATGTTAATGTATTCATAACCTATTTTTGCAGGCCGTAAACACTGATTCAGAAAACCAGTAAGATATTCACTGTCTACTTTGTACTTTTTTTTGTACTTTTTGATTGCATTCATATTTCCAAACAATGTACATATTCTTTTTACTGTCAACTGAGTTAAATTAGCAAAAGGATGAGTCATTTTACATTTCGTTTTTGTCTTTTTGAGACAGGTTGTTACTATGCAGTTTGGGCTGGCCTTGAGCTCACTCTGTAGCCCTGGCTGGTCTTGAACTCACAAGGATCCTCCTGCCACAGCCTCTCAAGTGCTGGGATTACAGGCATGCACCACCATGAAGCGTATTTTGTTTCTTTCCTTATACTGCTATTTTCTGGAAAGCTTCAAAGAATATTATTTTTAAAAAATCTATTTAGGATAGAAGAATTGTAAACATCTTACTTTTTAAAAATCATATGCAACCATGAATAACTAAAATGCTTTTGCCCAAGTGCTAACTTGGGAACAGAAAATACAATGCAGACTAGCTGCTGTAGACAAAAAACACACCATAAAACTGCCATGGCAAAGGAGATGGGACTTATACAGTATTCAATGGGCTATTTAACTTTAGCATATGCAAACATAAATCAACCGAAATTTTCACCTCTAGTCATGCAATGTCACCCCTCTCATCAAAGGCACAGCCTATTTCTCTCTGATTTGAAATTTCATCTTGTTAATTGCTTTGATCAGTAGAACATATCTTAAGTGATACCGTGCCAGTTCTGGACTTAGTATTAAAAAGTAGGAGGCTTCTTCTTTTGCCCAACTGCTACCTTCAACTGCCATATAAAGCAGTCCAAGGCTACCCTGCTGAAGACAGATACCGCATGTACAGTCCTTAAAGAATGAGTGACAAGTGGGAAGAGATAAGAACCAAGGAGAAATGAAGGACTTCAGGAGAAACACACCACTATAACCCCAGACAGAAAGTGAGGGCAGCTTGAAGTTATCAGCCTACATCAAATACCTCAACTGATAGCATATAAATCAAGGACAGGCAGTCATTGCTGATGCAGAAAATCATGAAGAAAAAAAAAAAAAAAAAAAAGCAGGCCAAAGAGACTTGTTATGTTACAACAGGTTAAAAAGCTGTATCTGTGTGCCAGGTATGGAAGTGCATGCCTGTAATACCATAAGTCCCAGAAAGAGGCTGAGGCAGGAGGAGCAGCAGGAATGCTGCACGTTCAAGGCCATCCTGGGCTACATAATCACTTTAAGATCAGTCTAAACTGAAAGACCCTAACTCCAAAAACAAAGAAAAAGAAAAAAAGACAAAGAAAAAAAAAAAAAAAAAAAAACTACCTAAAAATGGTGTGTTTCTTTAAGAGAAACTTAAAAACATATCACACTGGCTTTTGGGACTCAGGAAGGTGGATCCCGGTAGGGCAAGAAAGAGACTATGGCCGGGCGTGGTGGCTCACGCCTGTAATCCCAGCACTCGGGAGGCTGAGGCAGGAGGATTGGTGCGAGTTCGAGACCAGCCTGGGCTACAAAAGTGAGCTCAAGGCCAGCCTCAAATGCATGGCGGAGACCCTGTCTCTAAAAGACAAAAAAAAAAAAAAAGAAAGAGACTATGAAAACTAAATAAGGTCACCACTGGAGGAGGCTGGAGGCAACCACATTATATTCCAGCAGCAAAATCAGCAATATTGCTCCCATGAAGTAACTTAGAAGATTAAGTGCAGACTTCATGAACCTGTGGCTCTGGCTAGGACTTCTAGGCAGAACAGACAAAGTGTTTGTAGCTTCAACACAATGAAGTAATGAAAAGATGCAAGGGGGAAAATATATGCTGAAGAACTAACTTACAAGCAGAGTGTAAAGGAAATACTTCTAACCAGGAACTGCTGGGTTAGAAAACAGCTCTTTCTCATCACTAGTCCTCCAGACAGCAAAAGACTATCAGTGAAAATGGCGTGAGGGCAAAGATTGAATCCAGAGCATTGCCAAGAAAACACAGACTCACAATCAGCAAATAAAGATTGGATCTGTAATCTTCTTTGTAAAAACTTCAAAAAGATTTAATTCAGCACCTACATACCCCTTGCAGATAGGCAAAGAGGCTTCTAAAGAAACTTAGAGGACACTAACTTAGGGTCCAGAGTAAGAGTACTGTTCAAAAAAGACATGAATTATCTGCTAGAGATAGAACTGTTAAATCATCTACAAAGTCTGCTGCTAACACTTCCTCCTATTCCAGTATACAAGTACTAATCCTATCCTCAACGGGGGAAACTATCTCACCCTATAATCATGGCTGACACAGCAATTTTATTTGCTTTTAGAAAGAGGATTTGGCTAGGCATGGTGACACACACGTATAATCCCAACCTTCAGGAGGCTGAAGCAGGAGGACTGCCTGAGCTCAAGAACAGCCTGGGCTATACAGCCATTCCAGATCAGCCTGAACTACATGACAAGACCGTGCCTTTAAAACAACAACAACAGGGGCCCGACGGGATGGCTCAGTGGTCTGAAGTGCCTGCTTGGGAAAGCTTGGGCGGCTTCAGGGACCGCGGTTCGATCCCCAGCACCACATGCTGCTCCAGCCCTGCCCTCAGGGCGCAGGCTGAGCCGGCCATAAAAATAAGTGAATAAACAAATAAAGGTTCTGCAACAAGAAAAAAATAAATAAAATAAAAAATTCTTTTAAATAAATAAATAAAATAAAACAACAACAACAAAAGCATTTAGTGGAAATAGCACTAGTTTTAGACTTAAGCTTTATAAAACCTAGAAAGTTCTGGTTTTCCTCTCTTACAACCCTATGTCATCACCAGGTAAAGGCTATCTTCCTAAAGAAGGTGAAAGAAGAAAGAAAAACAAGGAGTAGCAACTGGACACCAGTCCTAAGGCCTTTGGCAGACAAGCAAGGCCGCTGTGGACCCTGTCAGCCCATCTCAGCCACCTTCCTCAACACCTTATTACAACTGACCAAGGTACTCATTGCTCCAGTTTCTGACCCCAAAACCGTAAACAATAAAACAGCTGTGATCTTAGTCACTAAATTCTAGAGTAATTTGTTACTCAGTAATACATAACTAATAGAGGTAGTAAATACAATGACTACCTAGGTGTTATCTAAGACTAGCAGTATTAAATAATGTAATATAAGAGTATTAAATAATGTAATATGAGTAGTTTAACACTATTTAACACTGGGGGACAAGGTGTGGTGGCACACAACTATAATCCCAGTTATTTGGAAAGCTAAGGCAAGAGGACCACAAGTTAGAGATTATTAAGTTAGAGATTATTAAGAAACAGATACTACTTCAAATTTTTAAAACAGAAAAGACAAGAGCACAGGAAATAATAGCTCAATGGTAGAACACTTGCCTAACCCTGATTTCAAATACCAGATTTGCAAGAAAAATAAAAGTAGGAATATTATGAACAAGAATTGTTTGAGAGTTCCAAACTTTTATTTTTTTTTAATTTTCTGTAATTCGCATACTTTACTTCTGAAGTAACAATTTAAAAAATTTTTAGAAACTCCCTTTGGATATTATTATTAATAAATTGAATCTATATACTAAAATTTATTAAGTCTAAAATTTTACAGGTAAAAAAATAAAATAAAATTTTACAGGTAAACATTTCAGCAAATGTTCACAAAAATTTTCTACAACCTTTAGTGGATGAAGAATGGGAAGCTCAGGCTGTGTATGACAGTACAAACCCAGGGGAGGGCTGCCTGTTCAAGCCTCACCTGGGCTCCATAGTGAGTTTAAGGGCAGCCTAAACTACATAGCAACAAGACCCTGTTTCAAAAAGAAAAAATTTGGGCTGGCCAAACAGCTCAGTGGATTAAAGTACCTGCAAGTAGGTGCAGGGGCCAGGGCTCTAGGCTTAATCCCCTGGGGCCTGCTGTGCCACCACTCCCCACTCCAGGAGCATGCTGACATGGCAAATGAGACTGGCAGTGGTGGCGCATGGCTGTAATCCCTGCTTGGGAGGCTAAAACCAGGCAGATCACTGAATCCGACCTAGTAGTGAGACCCTGAACACCTGTAGACCTTTCCCTAAAATGAGAGGGGAGGGGAGAG